>LZPO01075992.1:192540-207918 GCA_001675575.1 Neotoma lepida | reverse complement strand
ATATACAGAGAAAGAGAAAGAGAAGGGGGGTTGTGGTTCCACAAATGTGGAATTTAACCTAAGTGTAATATATTTTTATAATTTCAATTTTTATATGAAATACAGGTATATATAAATAAAAACACACAAAGTCAAATATGGTGGTACATGCCCACAGTCCCAGTACTCAGGAGTCTGAGGCATGAGAGTAAGATTTCAAAGCCAGTCTAGGTTATATAATGAGATCTTAGAAGTTGTTTGGAGTAGTGGAACAATATAAACAGAAGCCCTGAAATGAGATAAGGCATTTAAGAATGGTGCCAATAAGACTGAAACCTAGTGGGCAAAGAATAAAGTATCATGAAATAAATTTTCAGTAAGCCAGGCATCAAGCTAGGAAGGGCTTTGTAGGCTATGGTAGAAATCTACTCTGTATTTGACATGTTTCTTCTCAAATGTTAATTTGGAGGCCTATTTATTCTATTACAGAATTATAAAGAACACAATCTAATAAAGACTTTCAAAGATTATACTGGCTGCTGTATGAATTCGGACTCATGCCTAACAGGAAAGGAGTAATACAATAATATAACACAATATAATACATGGTCGAAGGAATAACAAGTTTTAGGTAGAAAAATGTCAATTTTGTCACTCGTGTCCATTCAACAAAACAAATTAACTAGAACCAACTATGTTCTCGGCAGTGTTTTGGGCTTTGCAATTGCAAAGTCAAAAATCTCATGCTTTCACAAAGCTTATACTGCATATAAGCAAACAAGACATACATTACCAGATACTTCTGGTAGACACTGTGAATGCTGTGATATCATAAACTGAATAAAAATCTGTTTTGGTTTGAGATGGTCTCTCTACAAATAACAACAATACAATAATGACTGAAGAATCATAGTGTGCCAAGGAGGTTCCCTCTAATGACTCAACATTTAAACTGCAATCATGAAGAGTTTGCTGGGCCAGAGTAAGGACTTGGGATTTCCTGAGTAAGACAGAAGCCACTGGGAGACTTCTGATCAAGAGAATAGTAACAGGATTCAATATCTTAAAGTAACCATTCAGATTGTGATCTCGAAAACANACTGTATACATCAAAAGAACAGAAAAAATAAAAAATGGCTTAGAAGGTCATTACTGCCACAGGAAAAGCAATGGCCAAGTTTTCAGTGGGTGAGGTAAGAAATTATCCACTTCAATTTAGATTTCAAAGGCAAGCCTAAAAGAACTCACTACTGCACTGGAGAGCAAATCCGAGAGAGACTGTCAAGGAACTCTCCTGCCTGGGCAGTGCTCTTCCAAGGCTCCTCTCACAGCTGCACCATGATTTCATTTGCTACCGGCTCCCCTCAGTCTAAATACAGCTTTATATTTCCTTCCTGAGCCTCAGATCCATAGAGCAAACTGCCTGCCAGTACCAAACTCCAAGTACCACCTTCCTTTCAGTTCTAGTCCCTTCCTGGTCCCACCTTAAGTATGTGAATGTTTGGCATTACAAAAGACCCTCTATTCCAAACTAAAACCCTAGAAAGTAACCACACGGTAGAAGACTGACTACACATGTGTGGGTACTAACATGCCACATCCCCTTCCACCACATGGGTTCCAGGGATCGAACCACAATTAAAATGTCACCTTGGAAGCAGGTGCCCTCTCTGGCTAACCTATCTTGCCAGTCCAAAGTAACCTTTTTCATTCTCCCTGTCCCCCAACCTACTTCACACCACACACATACCTAACTAGTCAAGCTAACTTCATTCCTGTTAAGTAATGTGCACTTTATTAGATACCTGTCACAGAGTGAAGAGAACTACTGTTCTGGTTTCAGACAGAGTCTCCTAGGTAACCCAAGCTGGCCTCAAACTTACTCTTCTTTNCTTGTCTCCTGAATGGCAGGGTTACAGGCACGCTTTACCATGCCTAGCTTCTGAAGAAAATAATATGCTTTCATTCAAATTTTTCTGAGATAAACATTCTCCTTCAGGCCTGTTACCATCTTTTGTTGTACTTCTCAGTGTCTTTTCGTTTCTTGGGGAGGTATTTTACATTAAACACAATTAGACTATGTTAGTGGGAATGCAGAGTCTTTCACATTCCATTAACTTATTCCTACATAGATTGTAGATGTTCTTACCAANATTAACGTGAGTCTGGACTAGTCCAACAGCTTCCAATCTCTTCACCCCACAATGATAAGAATCTGTGTATCTAATCACATCAGCACCTTAAACTCTGGGGTAACTGAGACAAAGCCCTTTCTGTTTTGTTTTTGAGACAGTTTCTCACTATGTAGTCCTTCCTGGCTGGTCTAGAAATCACAATTCCACCTTTTGAAAGCCATGTGTCACCATGCCTGGGACACAAATGGTGAGAAGACCGACCATGTGGCATGGCACACATGATATCTGCCCACATGCACATGTACATGAGCATGTGCACAATTTAGTTTTTAAAAAAAGGAACACTCGTAACCGGTACTTAATATATACATCTCACGTACATACACTGTCCTCTATGTCTTCTCTGGGAGTATTTTTGTTTTAGTGGTGAAAAAGTTGAAGCAGTTTGTCTACGATCTCGGTGCTAGCTGGTATTAAAGCAGAAATGTGAGCCCAGGAAGGCTTGTCACTGTAATAGACAAGTTAGAGAATGGTACTTGTAATCAAATGCTACTTGTTATTGAATTCTGGGAGATGTTGAAAAAAGGAACAGTAGTATATAGTTTGGCTTTCTGTTTTGTTTTATGTACTTAATGCAGAAATTTTGACTACAGACAAACATTTTTTTACAGTTGCTGAGGATTGAACTTAGGACTTTACACATGCTGGGTAAGTTCCTTAGCAATGGGCTACACCCTAGCCCACAGTGTTTTTTGTTTGTATGCTCTTGTATTTCTTACTGAAGTCAAATAACACATCAATCACTTTTGTTTAAATTTTTTTTAATTTAATAAAAATTTGCTGCACTTTAAGTTAGAAATAATACCGTAACTATTTCATTGTTACAACTTTGTCTCATTTTTGTTGTCTTCTCAATCATCTTCCACATTTTTTGAAGGTAGAGGCTATCACATTTCCGATAAGGCTTCCTCTAGCCAGCTTCTCGGGGAGAGATGCAGGGGTGGAGGGGTAGATGGGGACAAGGAAAAGAACAACTTCTGAGTAGCTCCCCAAAACGTCTCTGAATACATTTGTGTCAGGTTGGTCTTAACTGTCATCTTGGCCCAATCTAGGATCTCCTGGGAAGATTCCCAGTGAGGAACTGTTTTACCTGGGCTGGCCCGTGGTATAACTAGTAGCACACAGATGACAACATAGCCAAGTTCAGCTGCCAGCCTGAGAGGTAGCTGCCCATTCCTAATCTTGAACCAATGCTGGATCAGCTTGGTGTGTGCTGACCCAGACGACTCCTAGAAAGCTGCTGGTCTTCAATACATGTTGGAAGTCTGAATATCAAGAGTCCTAACATCAAGAGCAGCAGCAGAAAAGTTGATGAACTTGCCAGCAAGAGTGAAATCAAGCAGGCAAAAACAAAGCTTCTTCTATCTTTTATCTAGTCTTCCACCTGAAAAACGCCACCCACATTTAGAGTAGACCCTCTCACTTCANATAATTTGATCAACAAAGACCCCTTATTGGAGTGCCCAGTGGCCTGACTNTTACTTGATTCCAGATGCAATCAAACTGATAACCAACATTACTACCCATCCCAACTGTCTACTTCTATTTCCTCAGATTTAGTATTAAAAACTTCATACCGAGGCTGGAGATGGCTCAGTGGTTAAGAGCACTGGTTCCTCTTCCAGAGGATCCAGGTTCAGTTCCCAGAACCTGCACGGCAGCTAACAGCTGTCCGTAACTCTAGTTCCAGGGAATCTGATACCCTCTTCTGGCCCCCATGGGCACCAGGTATGTACAAGGTACACAGAAAGACATGCAGACAAAACATCCATACACATAAAATAAGAAAATAAATGAATCTTTAAAGAAAGAAAACAAAACTTTTATACAGGAATATTTCATCCTAGGTATTTTCTTATTTCTGGGTCTGATGGCTTTTCGGCCTTTCCTAGAAAGTNGTCAGTTTCACACTTCAGCTTGACATAAGCACCTTATAAACACAGAATAAAACCAGACTAGTTTTTCTTTCCATGGTGAAATCTAGACTACTAAGCAAAACAGACAACTAGGTAGAATCAAAAAGAATCTGGAAATAATGGAAAGATAGAAAACTCAGTTTTAAGACTCTAACCAAGAATCAAAGGTGCCTAGAGCATGTATTTGAGAAGCATCTTAGTATTCTGAAAAACGTCCACAGGTTTNGGGTTCTAATCCAAACTAAACCTGTATGTAACCTGTATGACTTTGAAAAATTAATGTCTCTTTTGTTTTTAATTATTATATTTTACTTTTTATGTGTATGGGTGTTTTGCCTACATGTATATCTGTGCATCATATTGTATGCTTCATGCCCCTGNAGGTCAGAAAAAGATGTCAGATCCCATGGAACTGAAGTGATGGATGGTTGTGAGCTGCCATGCGGGTGCTGGGAATCAAACCCAGGTCTTCTGGAAGAGCAGCTGGTACTCACAACTACTGAGTCATCTCTCCAGTCCCTAGAGGAGCAGTTGGTACTCCCAATTACTGAGCCACCTCTGCAGTCCCTGGAAGAGCAGCTGGTTGGTGTACACAACTACTGAGTCATCTCTCCAGTCCCTAGAGGAGCAGTTGGTACTCCCAATTACTGAGCCATCTCTGCAGTCCCTGGAAGAGCAGCTGGTTGGTGTACACAACTACTGAGCCAGCTCTCCAGTCCCTATTTCCCCACTTGTTTAAGGCCGTGGTTCTCAACCTTCCTAATGCTGTGACCCTTTAATACAGTTCTCACATTGTGGTAACACCCAGTCACAAAATTATTTTGTTGCTACTTCATAACTGTAATTTTGCTGCTGTTATGAACTGTAATGTAAATATCTGATATGCAGAGTATCTGATATGCGACCCCAGAGAAAGGGTCATTCGACCCCCAAAAGGCATTGTGACCTGTGGTTTAAGGGAACCTGTGGTTGAAAACCACTTGTTTAAGGGAAGGAAAACACTATTATATACAATTGTCCTGAGTATTAAATAAAACAAATTATACCAAGTAGCAAAAAAAAGCATTATAGCACAAATTACTAAGTGTAGGCAATAATAACTGCTAGTATGAATTATATATAACAACCAGATACTTTATTCATTCTTTTTAAACCTGTCAAAAATCTATGGCTGGGCTGGAGAGGTGGCTCAGAGGTTAAGAACACCAACTGTTCTTCCAGAGGTCCTGAGTTCGGTTCCCAGCAACCACACGGTGGCTTACAACCATCTGTAATGAGATCTGGTGCCCTCTTCTGTATACATAATAAATAAATCTTTAAAAAAAAAAAATCTATGGCTGGCTCATCGTGATGACACATGAATTTAATCCTAGCACTCAGGAGGTGAAGGCCAGCAGATGTCTGTGAGTTCAAGACCAGCTAGAGCTACATAGTGAGATCCTGTCTCAAAACAAAACCACAAAACATCATTTTTAAGACTTTCATTATTCCCATTTTAAACTAGAAAACAGAAGCTGAGTACGGTATTTAATTTTTTAATTAAAATATAATTATATTATTATCTTATAAATAGTCTTGTCAATTTTTTGAGAATTTCATGCACTGTAGGAACTCCTCCCAGGTCTGCCCCACCCTCCTACCTACCCCCAGGTTTGAGTCTTTTCTTTTTAATTTAGTGACTCATCAACTTCAACTTCTGCTGTCCCTAGATTCTGAGTATAGGAGCCGTCTCTGGAGCACAGTCAATCTAGCAGGAGTCACACCCACATAGAAAACTGGCTCTCCCCCAGAAGCCATTAGCTATTTCTAGCTCCTTAGTTAGGGATGGAGGCTCACAAACTCCTTTCCACTCCATGATGCAACATTAAGTGGCTTGGTCTTGTGCTAGTTGTAAGCAGGCAACAAGGCTGTTGTGAGTTTGCAGGTGCATAAGAACTTTTCCCAGAAGAAAGTCCATTTGTCTGAGCACAGTCTATGCTAACTTCTTCCCAGTGGCTGTCTACATTCAAGTCTTCCATAAGTTAAAATACAGACTGGCTTGAAGAGTATCAGGAACAACTTTCTACTACTGCTGTGAAGACTTTGAGCAGAGCGCAGTGCTAAGCATGAAGCAAGAACTGAATAATGTAAACAAAGAATAAAGGTAATAGTATTATGCTTCTTTCAAAGTCATTCAGTGTCCTCTGAAGACTCATTCTCTATCTTTATTAATACAGAAGACAGCCATCTACTATCTAAAAGTGTGAGGGATGAACACAGTCAGTATGGACGGCCTTGAAATTCTGTAAGCCTACTAGTTTATCTTCAAGAAAATTTAAGAGGCAAGCCAACCAACCAGGTAATAAGATAAAACTTGACCAAGCAAAGGACTCATTAAAATTAAATCCCTTTTCTCTGGAATTGCCTTTACTNTGACTAGGTATAGTCAGATCTTACATGCCCTCTGACATGTAAGGACACAGGATATAGATAAGTATATATAAACCATGAAGGAGATCTGCACCTGACATTGACTCTGTCTAGGCTTTGATGGTGGGGTTCTCAGCCTCAAGAACTGAAGGGCGAGGGGTGTCTTTTGTTTAAGTTCCCTACCCTATGGCTTTGTTTTAGCCTCTTCGCTCTAATAAAATGTAGTTAATGAACACTATTAAATTCCTGCCGACCTTTAGTCAAAACATCCATTAACCTATCAACACATATCCTTATTTTATGTGGATTTCTACTTAAAGATACTTTATTGAATGTNGTTGACTCATGCATTAACACTGAACACACAGCCAATNGCCATGTAACTCATACTTGAATAAAGTTCACCTAACAGATGATTTGCATCATAATCTTCTTGTATTTACACACATTGGACAGCACTTCAGCTCTCTGTAAGTGTGCAGCGCAGGAAACTGAATGTAGGGTCCCCTCACTGAGGTACACCTTCAGTCACTTTCAAACTCACTCAGAAACTGATCTAGTCAATAATGGCACAGAAACCACAAGAAAATGCTCAAAGCTGTCTATAAGGGGCCTTAAAGGTTGTTTAGGGCTGAAGACAAACCTCTACTTTCTGACAGCTGCCCTGTGACAGGGAACTGAACTTGGATTCTCTACAAGATCAGTAGATGCTCTTAACCACTTAGGCCTTACTCCAATCCCTTGATTTTATTCATTTTAATGGGATTAAACGAACTGTATTGCTTAGGGAAAGCAGCTAGCAGTATACTGAATCTAATCTGTTTGCTCTATGCAAACAATTGTTCCACGAATGCTTTATTAGCTCCTAGCAAGTCTTCCTTCCCTTCTCTCCACTAAGCACACTCAGGTTCCCCAACAGTTCTTCCTCTCCTTTTGACACATCAAAAATCCTCCCTAATAAAATAAAGTAATAGAAACAAAATATATTTGTTTTTTATTATTTCAAGATCTTAATTCTTTGTGCATCTATGATGCTGTATCTGTGACTGTGAACTGCCTGATGTTGGTACTGGAAACCAAACTGGAATCCTCGGAAGAAGCTCGAGTCACTGCTCAAGCTAGCCTTTCCTAAAATTGCTTTCAAAGCAAAGCCAACACTGCAAATGTATACCAGCCATAATGCAATCCTACTGGTCCAGCCTGGTACTTCATTTGTTTGGGTAGGGAAGTGTTGTTTTGTCTGTTTTGTGGGTCATTTTTGTAACCCTGGCTTGCCTGGAACTCCTTCTGTAGATGAGGCTGGCCTCCAACTGAAAAGATCTGCCTGTCTCTGCCTCTCAAGTGCTGGGACCAAAGGCATGCAGGACCACATCCAACCCAAGTTATCATTTCTTTGGATTACTCACACATTTTTCTAAACTCAATAGAAATCTGTTGTCATTTCAGTAACCTGCACTATCAAGAGTTATCTATCAGTACTGACAGCTTATACTAGTCCTAGTCACTGTCTATCTTTTTTTCTGAATTTTCTGAAACCCACTTTTCTGAGAACTCCAACTGACATGGCCACTACTTATTAATTGAAACACTTCAGTGAATAACTGTGAGTCATGGAGTCACACATCAATAAGAACCAGCAGTACTCACATGCCTCTGCTTTATAGATTCCAACCAGAATGCACCAAGTTTATTTATAAGGAAAATACAGCTTAGAGATAAAGGAATTTGCTTAAACTTACAGAGCCAATAAGGGTTAGAGTCAGAATTTAAATTCAGGTTTCAAGCCTATGTTCTTTACATTATACCACCCAAAACCATGACTATAAAAAGGGCCCACCTGCCCACAAACAGGTGTTCAACAACGGCAAATTCCAAATCTCTCACTGCTCTTCATCAGTGATTGGAANGAGCAATTCTTTTAAACTTTTTCTTAAGCTTTATTTGGGCCTGAAGAGATGTCTCAGGAGTATAAGAGCACCCACCCGGCAGCTCACAACCATCTGTGACTCTAGCCCCAGGGATCTGATGCCTTCTTCTGGTCTCTGCAGGCACTGCATGCACATGAAGCACAGACAAATATGCAGGCAAAATACACACACACATAAAAGTAAAGGGGAAATAATTTTTACAAAAGCTTTATTATGAGATTTTTTTGCCTGATGCCTGCAGAGGTCAGAAGAGGGTGCCAGGTCCGCTGGAAATGTAGTTCCAGATGGTTGTGAACTACCATATGGGTCATGGGAACTAAACCCAGGTCCTCTGCAAGAGCAATACCTCTTAACCTCAGAGCCATCTCTCCAATCCCAATTCTTTTCAACTTTTAAATTACCAGCAAAAATAAAAACGTAGCAAATGCTATAATTTTTATTAGTAGTGTATTGTTATTTAATCCACAAACTAAAATCTCAAAATTATGGCAAACATACTCTTCAAATTCTTCAGTGTTAAGGAGCCTCTTGCACTGAAACAAGATAGAAGACAGGGAAACTATGGGACATGGGAAGACAAGGAGTCCATCATCCCAGAGTCTGACTGTAGTCTCTCAATAGCTGAGAAGCAACTCCAGCAGTTAACATTTGCTATAAAGGCTGCTAACACATCTTTCATATACAGATATTTTATGCTGATGTAGCAATGACCTAAGCTTGAGACCTGAATATCCACGACCTTGGGCAAGGCTTCATTCCTTTCTCCACACAGGGCCAGANAATCTACAGAACAGGTTACAATAGAGTCTGGAGAGAGAGATCAGCAGTTCAAAGTACCAGCTGCTCTTCCAGAGGACCTGGGTTCAATTCCTAGCACCAACATGATACCTCATAACATTCTATAACTCCAGTTTCAGGGGATCTGACACCCTCTTTGGCCTCCAAGGTACCCATACACATAAAATTATTTAAAAAAAAACTATTAACAGCAAAGATATTCTAGTTTCCCGTAACCCCATGGACTATACTTCTACTTTATTAATTATAATTCTATTAGATACCTTTAAGGACAAATCAGTGATAAGACAGTAACTTTCAATGCAACTACAATCCTACAAAATCAGGAACTCATCTTGAAGCAGCCCACCCCCGTGTCCTGCGCTACAGTATGCCTTACTCTCTTTTGAGTCCCTTTTTGGCCTATCTCTCACGCTGAACCTGTGTTAAAATGTCTTTAACAAAATTTACAATTCTGCTTCATTAGCTGGCTAGTCCTGAAATTCTTCAGTGTCAAAGCCACAAATCCTACTTCAACATGAGTCAAAGCCCCTGAAATTCTAGGGGAACTCCTCAGGCTGCTGAGGATAACACTGTGGGAATTGTGCCTGCCTCTTTACCCCCAAACACTGACAGCAGAGCCATAAAAACCCAAGAATTCAAAGATGTAAGTCAGGTACGGCAGGGGTTGGTGGCACAGCTCTGTCATCTCAGCATGGCACATGGGAGGCTGACAAAGACGACGAGCTTGAGGCTAGTCTGGGTGCCTAGAGACACCTTGTCTCAAAAAGCCAAACAACAAAAGCTCTCAAACCAAGCAGGGTGCAGTGATATGTGCCATGATCCAGCAGTTGGTAGGTTGGGGCAGATTTTCTGTTCAGAACCATCTGGGGCTATATAATGAAATTCCATCTCAAAAAGCAAACAAAGTAAAACAAACCAACCTTTTAAGTGATTTACGAAGCATGGCAAACTTTGAGAAACTGTGCCTTATAGTTACAAATTAATCAAAACTTTCTTGGTCAAAGTCGGCCAACAGAAGGAAAAATATGCAGGAGCTAAGGTCAAGCCAGAAACTGCTGACTACTTCCCCAGCACTAGCATTTGTGGGCCAAGTATGACAGTACATACAGGGAATCCCAACACCTGGGAGGTGGAGACAGGAGGATCGGGAGTTCAAAGTCATCCTCAGCTACACAATGAGTTTGAGGGCTAGCCTGGGCAACATGAGCTGCCACCATCACCCCCAAGGCATTTATCAACTGAGTATAGCTGAAGAACCAGGACCAGGGTTTCATCACTAGTAACACACACATTTATTTGAGATTGATAAACAACTTGATGGTGGCAGCTCATGGAATTTATCAACTGAGTATAGCTGAAGAACCAGGACCAGGGTTTCAGCACTAGTAACACACACATTTATTTGAGATTGAAAAACAACTCTCTAACAATCACATGTCACTCTGTCCTCTATTATCCATAATATAATGTTCTCCTAAATGTCATCAAAACCAGTCAGAGCTGGAGAGAGCTCAGCAGTTAAGAGTGCTTAAATTACGTGCAAAACCACAGTATTGAATCTCTCCTGATGACTTTAAAATTAAGAAAGCAAAGTGGTAGGAAAATACAAAAGAATAGTTTCTGCTAAGAAAGTTGCACTTACATCAGACGGTAGCCTGAAAGAGACACTAACTTGGTAGGGTCTCCCACGACTCACATTTGCATAGCAGCTTACAATGTGACTTTATAATCTGCACACTGCCATGTACATAAACATTTTGAATGCAGAACAGCTTCAATTTAAATTAGGACATTTTCTTGGTGGAATCTTTCAATAGCCTTTATAATAACTGAAGATTCTACAAGCAACCCCCAAAATTGGCACAGGAATCACTACTACCTGAGGAATTCCAAGAATGTAAAGCAAGCTACCAAGTAATGAAAAGGCACTAGCTGCTCAGGACTGCTGGACTCAAGTCTTCAGAACAAAATTAAGTTGGGAGAGTAGCTGAGGTACTGATGTAAGGCAGTAATGACAGAAACTAAAAATACACTGTTTACTTAAACTACATTAAAACAAACGTGTTCTACCAGTCCAAATGCACAGGCGGCTTTTCTTTGCAGCCCCTCATACTTCCTGAAAACTGTAACTGTCTTTAGAAAACCGTCTAAGTTAGTGTTGAGATTCCCATCTCAGGTCACAAAATGAAGTGATGATAAAGTGGATGAACCTCACAATGCTGAGCAAAAAAAGGCAAGCACAATGAAGCCCACATTCNACACTGAGAGGTAAACGAGACATTGTGTGGTCCCGGACATCAAAACTACAGTTTCTCCAGGGAGGGAAGGATGATTAACAGCCAGAGGAAGGATACAAGAGTTCTGGGTTTTTCCAATACCCTGCTTCTCAGGGATAACTACCAGTATGCTCAGTCTGTGTAAATCCACTCAGCTATGCACTTGTGAAAACTTTCTATGCGTATCAATCACACTTTAATGGTATTTACATGTTTAAAAAAACAGGGCAGGGAAAAAAACCAAAATGTCTCCCCAAGCAAAGAAACATTACTGGAAACACAACACAAAAGTTTATACTTAGTGGGAATAGTTCAGGGAAGAACTTTAGGTGTGTGTGGGAGAGACTAGTAATAAGTGGTGGAGTGCTTGCCTAGCATGTGTGAGGCTTGGNGGGTGGGGAGANGAGAGGTCTGGAGTACAGGCTGGATAGCACAGAAAAGCATTACAGCTAAGTGTGGAAGCACAGGCTCATAATCCTAGCATTTGGGAGGTGGAGGCAGGAGGTTCAAAAAAATGTAAGACCAACCGTAAGCTATGTAGCAAGTTTGAGGCCAGCCTGGGGTACATGACCCTGGAAAAAGAGGCAGAGAGGAAAAGCGTGAGGGGCGTGTGTTTTGGAGGTTGCNGGGGGAGGGGGAATAAAAAAGAAATAAAAAATGAAAGACATGACTACTCCTAGGTATGGTAGCAAAATGTTTATTACAGGTAAAAGGGAAAGCATAGCCAAAAGGGAAAGCATAGCCACAAGCAGAGACATCTGGGAGAGTCTGAGTGAACATGTCCCTGAGCCAGGCCAGGTGAATTGGGGGAAGGGAGAGGAGTGCCAGGACACCAAGAGATAAAGGCTAGACAAAAGGACCAGGTAACCAAAATGGCTGGATTATAAAGGGAAGGGCAGCTGGGGGANGGGCAGCCCAGTCCTTAGGCTNGAGAAGTTTAGGGTAGGGGATAGGGGATGCCAGCCATTCCCTGTACAGGTAGGGATGGGGGGGATGCTGGAAGAACCTGGTGGAGCAGGTCTGCTTTGACATGTTAAATAGGTACCCCAGCTAGCCATTTGTCTTGGGTTCCTGAGACCTAACAGGGAGGTAATCACAAAGTTCTTAAAGAGATGTTAATAAGGTAATTTCACAAAACACACATCTTTTCCAAGAAAATAATCCAAGTAATACATCCATATGAACCCAGAGCATTACTTCACTTCATTTATGAAGAACATAAACTTGATTTTTGATTTTTGTTTTTCAAGACCGAGTTTCGTTGTGTAGTCCTGGAACTAGCTCTGTAGACCAGGCTGGCCTTGAACTCACAAGAGATCTGCCTGCCTCTGCCTCCCAAGTGCTAGGAGTACAGGTGTGTGCCACACCGCCTGGAGCATAGACTTGATTTCTAAGTGGTAAGTATATAAGAAAAGCAAAATGAGGCAGGGAATTAGCGGAATGGTAGAGGGCTAACATATACAAGCTCCCAAGTTTGACCGTCAGCACTGAAGGAAGAGGAGGAGGAGGAGGAAAAAATGAAAGAAGTGTAACAATCAGGATCTATCTTCCTTCAACTTCTAATCAACTAAAAAACTAGTTGGGCCTTCAAGATGGATCATCGGATAAAAGCATTTGCCATCGAGTGTGACAACCTGAATTCAATATGAAACCCATTTGGTAGGAGAGAACTGTCTCCCCACCAGCTGTCCTCTGACTTCCACATACAAGGTCTCTCTCTTACTAAATGATGTGTGAGATACTTGAGTTACCAATGGTTTAAGGCCCAGAATCTCTGCTATGTTACAAATGACTGAGCTCACTGTTGCTCAATAAACGTTAGATGAAGGGCTCTTAATGTGTAAGAACACTAAGTTTAAAAAATAAAAGACACAGGGCTACAGAGAGAAACCCTGTCTTGGAAAACTAAAANAATATAAAAGACACAAGTGGGACACACCACTAGACCCATCACTTGTTCCCTGGAGGAAAAACAGCTCCAGGCCAGCCTCCAGTGGAGGCCCTTCCTCAGAACACTAGGGGGATGGAAAGGGTAGAAAAGTGGGATTATAACTGAGTAGTGTAATGCATATCTAGCATGCTTGAAGTCCTAGATTCAATTCCCAGCACTACAAAACAGGGGAGGAAGGGGAATAAATGACTAGCTTGACTTGTCATGCAACAATACTGTCCTCAGGGAAAGTTACAGAACTCACTTATCTGACAAGATAGAATTATTAGACAATACTACATGAAGAATAACTAACTACCTCCTGGGTAGAAAACAGGAAAGAAAGAAATGCAATGTCAAACAAAAATGCTAAGTCCAGACAGCCAGTTTCAGAAGCCACACNTCTTCCAGGACTTTGCAATGTTGACTGATACATACTCATATACTTTTTTCTAGTATGACAGTGGTTACTAAAGCACTAATTACAGAAAATTATACAAAAAAAATCACATTTATACTAAATGCTGCCAAAACACTACCATAACACTCAACTGTTAATTATAATTTAATGCCAAACTCAATTTTTACTTGAAATTGGTTTTCTTTTTAAAGCACCTGCAACATTTTCATTGATATTTTTGGCCATATACTTTACTATAATCTGCATGAACAATGATTACATGCAAAATATTTTTCTCCTCTTTCTTAGATTTTCTCAACCGCAAAATAAATTATCTGTAAAAGATTGGTAATTTAAAAAAATTTACCACCAAAAACAGTTTGTAAAACAACAGTTGAAAGAGATTTCCTTTATTGACTTCTTTATTTATTTAGGGTTTTTCCGAGGAATAGTTTCTCTGTGTAGCCCTGGCTGTCCTGGAACTCACTCTGAGACCAGGCCAGCCTCAAATGCAGAGATTCACCTCTCTCAGCCTCCCAAATCCTGGGATTAAAGGCATGCATCATCATGTCCAACCACCATGTCCCACGGAAGATTTCTTCTTCTCCAACCCACACAACAGACCCATCACTATTATGCTCAACTTGGGCAGACAGCTTTGCAAAAGCAACGGCACAAGTGTGACTTCCAAATACAGTGCTGCCTTCTTCTCCTTTTTCCTCTGGGTATTTCAAGGACGGGGTTTCACTCTGTCACCCAGATTAGCCTAGAACTCACTGTGTCCAAACTAGTATCAAACTCAGTGATCCAATCCTTCCTCACCTTATGAGTGCTGGGATTACAAGCATGAGCCACCATATCCAGCTCAATAGTCTACCTTAACTAAATACGCCACAAAATTTCAATTAACTACCTACTTCATCTACTGACCTTTATTACAAGTGATGCCTAGTGTAATTTGAAGATGAACTGCAGAACTGTCTAACAAACATTAAGAGCTGGGAATAATGGTACACCCGATAGTCCCCTTTGAAGGCAGAGGTGGAAATATTGCCACAAAAGCCAGCATGGTCTGCACATAGGTGCCAAACTAGCCGAGGCTACACAGTGAGAACCTGTCCCAAAATAAACTAACAACCCTCCCCACACCCCACCCCCACCCAAAAAGGAAGGACTTGTCAATTCAAGCTTCCCCCCTCTATTATGAGCCTGCCTATATTTGGGTTCTGGCTCTTGCGTATCTACATCCCTCCCTTTCTCTACAACTTTACAGTTCCATTCACTGTCAAACTACATTTATTTTTTCCATATCATAACTCAACAGGTCTATTCCTCAGTGTTCCAACCTGCACTAGACTGATTTTTAAAAAACAAACAAGAATACCGCTTGAGTCGTGTATGATGATTTTTTATTGTAACAGGTTTGATAAACATAGGAGAATTTATATTTAGTAAATGTCTGCTGTCTCAGAATTCCAGAGACTGAGGCAAGAGGTTCTTAAATTCCAGTAAAGTCTGAGCTATATTACCTAGTTTTTTGGTTT
>LZPO01075992.1:172710-186458 GCA_001675575.1 Neotoma lepida | reverse complement strand
GGGGGGGAGTTGTGGTCAGTCCCCCTCACACCTGGTGCCAGACCATGAGACAGGCAGATTCTGCTACAGTGGCCTTGCCCCTGTGGGCAGCTGGGTCACCAGATCAGGCAGGTTGTCAATACATGTCCCACATACCCTTTGCTACTAGTGATTTGTACAATTGGAAGGTGCAAAAACCCAAATTTCCTATAAAACCATCCACCTTATTAGACCTTCTAGATTCTGTAATGATCACACATCAACCCATGTGGGATGACTGTCAACAGCTTTTACAGTTACTGTTCACAACTGAGGAGTGAGAGCGGATCCTGGCCGCTGCCCAGAAAGGTGGTTCCAGGGCCAAATGGCCAGCCCACAGCTATTCAGGCCAATAGTGATGAGGCATGTCCCTTAACTGGCCCAGAGTAGGATCACAACAGCCCCATAGATAGCAGCTGAAGGTCTACCACCAGATTCTGATGGGGGTCTTCATGAGGCCACAAGAGGGCCCACAAATTTATCCAAGATAGAACAGGTAAGGATGAGACTTCAGGAGCCATTCTGGAGAGGCTAATGGAGGCTTACAGAACCTTCAGTCTTTTCCACCTAGAAGCGAGAGAAAATCAGTTGCTGTCAATATGGCTTTTGTCAACCAGGCAGCGCTAGGCATCCCATAAAAACTACAGTGACCAGATTTACAGGTAAGCAATTGGCTGAGCTGATGGCAATAGCAGAGAAAGTTTATAGTAATAGGGAGACTCCTGAGAAGAGACAAAGGGACTTGCCAGATTATTACTAGTGGCCACAGGGAAAGAAAAAACAAATTTCAAGTGAGCTTTAAAACCTAGCATATGGGAAGAGGAAACGGAGACAGGCCCCTTTCCAAAAGGAGATGCAGCCATGCCACCACCTTCAAAAAGACCAATGTGCCTATTGCAAAGAGCCAGGACACTGGAAAAATGAGTGCCCAAAGAAGCAAGGAGAGAAAGTGCCAAAGGTCTTGGAGATAGAACTCAGTGACTGAGGAGGTCAGGGCTCACATCCCCTCCATGAGCCCTGAGTAACCTTAAAGGTGGAAGGAAAGCCAATGGACTTTGTAGTGGACACAGACACAGCACTCCATACTAAAACAGCCCATGGAACCCTTGTCTAGTAAAAAGACCTGGGTGCAAGGGGCCACTGCGGCCAACCCATACTCATGAACTACCCAAAGAATGGTGGACTTGGGAGTGGGATGGGTAACCCACTCATTTATGGTCATCCCTGGATACCCATACCCACTCCACAGATGTGTCCTCCTGACAAAAATGGGAGCACAGATCCACTNTAATCCCAAGGGAGTGCAGGTCCTAAGTGGAGATGGCCCCATCCATGTTTTAACCATGGCACTAGAGGAAGAAATTAAGCTCTATGCCATGTNCCCTCTGGACATTGACAAAAATATGCTTCTGGAGAGGCTATGGACTGAAGAAGTTCCNGGGGTATGGGCAGAGAGAAAGGGTGGAAGACATACACCCCACAGTGCCCAACCCATACACCTATTAAGTAGCCTGTCGCCTGAACAGGTCATTTGTACTGTGCTGGATCTCAAGGATGCTTTCTTCAGTCTGCTGCTTGCCCCAACCAGTGAGCCTGTTTGCTTTTGAATGGAATGACCCAAAGACCATGGCTTTAACAGACAGTTGACCTGGACCAGGCTACCACAAGAATTCAAGAATTCACTCACCATCTTAACAAGGCCCTCCATGAGGACTTGGGTGAGTACAGATGGTATCACCCCCAAATAAATCTTTTGCAATATAACCTCCTTATAGCAGCTCTCAATGAGGAGACCTGTTGTGAGGCGACCACTGACCTGCTCAAGGAACTGGACCAAATGGGGTACTGTGTGTCAGCCAAGAAAGCACAGATTTGCAAGAGAGAGGTGACATATCTTGGGTACATACTCAATGGGGGCCAATGTCTATTATCTCAGACTCAGGAAGGGACAGTCCTTAACATCCTGACCCCTAAGACTAGGAGACAGATTCAGGAGTTCTTGGGGTTGGCAGGATTCTGTAGGCTCTGGGCACCAGGATTTACAGAAATTGCTGAACAACTCTATGAGGCCACAAGAGGGCAGGAAAATTCCTTGGACTGGACTTCTAAAATGGATGAGGCTTTCCATAAGCCAAAGGAGGCCCTCCTAAAGGCCCCAGCCTTGGCCCTACCAGACATCTATAAACCCTTTCACCTATATGTAGATGAAAACAAGGACATCACCAAATGTGTATTAAAACAGGCTCTGGGCCCCTGGAAAAGATCAGTAGCCTACTTGTCTAAGAAACTGGACCTAGTAGCCCAAGGATGGTTGGCCTGCCTCTGCATCGTGGCAGCTACTGCATTGTTGGCTAAGGATGCAGACAAAAATCACTATAGGACAAGAACTTATCATTACCACCCCACATGCCATTGAGGGGACTCTCAAAAACCCACTAATGTGTGGCTGGGTGACTGGCCCCTAGTGTCTTCCTCTCCTTGTTCTCTTGCTCTTTCTTCTACTGCTCCTCCAAAATTTCTCCTCTTTCTTCTCTCTGACTGCCAGCCCCACCTATCCTTTCTCCTGCCTCACTATTGGCATTCAGCTCTTTTTTAGACCATCAGGTGTTTTAAAAAGGCACAGTAACACAGCTTCACAGAATTAAGCAATATAAAAGAATGCAACACACCTTTGCATCATTTAACAAATATTCCACAGCATTAAAAAAATAATATACCTTAAAATAATATTCCACAACAAACCAGGTTTGTACAGGTATAAATATCTCCTAGTCTTCATGGATACATTTTCAGGTGGGGCTGAGGCCTTTCCCACCAAGATAGAAACAGCCAACGTAGTGGCCAAGAAGCTGTTGGAAAAGATCATCCCCAGGCATGGACTACCTACATTCTTAGGATCAGACAATGGACCTGCCTTCATCTCTCAGGTAATACAGTCACTTGTTACTGTGGGGACAGATTGGAAACTCCATTATGCATATTGTCCCAAAGTTCAGGATAGGTAAAAAAAGTGAATCAGACTTTAAAGGAGATCTTGACTAAATTAACCCTAGAAACTAGCTGTGACTGGGTAGCCCCCCTTCCCTATACCCTATATAAGATAAGAAATACCCCCTATACCCAGGGTCTGACCCCATTGAAGATAATTTATGGGAAGCCCCCACCCCTTCTACCTAACCTCCAATCTGAAATTTTTGCAGAATTCAACCACCAGAGGTTTCTGAAATTCCTGCAGGCCCTACATAGGGTCCAGAGACAGCTCTGGCTGGATATATGCCATATCTATGAATCAGCTCCCCTTCCTCACCCCCATTGCTTTGAACCAAGTGACAAGGTCTGTTTTAAGAGGAACCACAAGATACTTGAGACTCATGGGAAAGGCCCTCACACAGTGATCCTGACAACACCCATNGCTGCAAAAGTTGACAGGATAAGGACTTGGATCTACCACTCCCACGTCAAGTCTCTGGGACAAGAGACAACCTAACAGTCAAGCCACAGCCACGAGGGACAGACTGTCAGACCAGGCTGTGACATCAAAATGGAGAGCCCAGCAACACCCCGAGACCTGTTAAAGCTAAGACTCAAACATTTCTAATCCTCCTCCAGCTATGTTCTTATGGACTTAGAGCCCCAACTTGTGCCAACCCATACCTTCCCATTAATGTCCCTTGGGTATTGTCCAACACTGACACAGGGGCAGTAATTTGCTCCATTTCAAAGGTAGCCCCCCTCAACACATGGTTTCCTCACTTCAAAACTGACCTATGTGCTCTGGTGGGGNGAAGATGGAGGGCCTGTTATGCGGTTGAATGCTATGGATGTGGTCAGGAGGATGACCGCATGAGCCTAAGTAGACATCCNTTTTATGTTTGCCCTGGGAGCAGGCAGTCCTGAGCCCAAGCCAACACGTGTAGCACAGGATCATTACTGTGCAAAATGGGGCTTCGAATCACCTGGGACTATTCCATGGAACCCACCTGTAAAAAATGACCTCATCACAGTCACCAAAATTTTAAGAGGGGGACCTTGTCTTCCTCTTACCTGTAACCCACTTATGATTCAGTTCACCCAAAAAGGAAAAGATTCCCCAAAATGGGAGGGGGAGGAAAGACCTGGGGGCTAAGGTTGTATTTTTTACAAACAGGCCAATTACAGATGGTCATTCACCATATAGCGTGTTGTTCAAGCTGTTCACCCAAAAGGAATCCCACGGGGACCCAACTCCACCCAACAATTGACACCCCAAGCACAGGTATCCCCTCAACGGCCACAAATTCCCACCACAGTGGTCCCCCTGACTCGTCCTGGATCTGATGTCCCTGTGCTTACTCCCTTGACCCAATCCACTCTGTGGGACTTCCTAAAGGCAACCTATACAGTCCTAAACACCTCTCAGCCTGACTGGACTACTGACTGTTGGCTGTGTCTACATACACCCCCACTATGAGGGTATAGCTGTATCAGCTGACTATGTACAGACTCCAGAAGAGTCCTCTTGTAGATGGGCTTGGGGACAACTCATTGCTCACTTAGAAGCCTCCCTCTCTTCCCTAGCTGAAGTTTCTTTACAGAATCTCCGTGGCCTAGATACATTATTTCTCCAACAAGGGGGGCTCTGTGCAGCCCTGGGGAAATGCTTTTATCCTAACTGTTATTTATTACTCAGCACAATGTTATTCATTCATCAGCACTGTTTACCGTGCGAGAAAAGCCANGAGGTACAAAACCCACTCTAAGAGTTTATTAAGGGAAAGGAATAGGAGAGATGTGCACAGGCCTATGAAAAAAACTGTACAGGAAGAGGGGGAGGGATAAATGGAACCCGACTCTATAGGGTACTCCCCCCACCCTGCACATGCACACATGGGCTTACATAGCTATGCCACGCATGCACGTAGATTACATGATCACGAATTACATGGATTACGTAGAATGTAAGGCCCTGGGGTGACTAAACATCTTGCCAGTGCATGTGGTCATGTAGCTGGGGGAATGGCTAGGAATTCTAACACTAACCACTCTGGAGTTATTAGGGGAATCTCTGTCACTTATTAAGAAAAAATACAGGAACATGAACTGGCCAGGCAACAGGGTCAAAACTGGATTGAGTCATTGTTTAATTGGTCTCCTGGCTCACCATACTCCTCTCTGCAATAACTGGAACCGTTCGTGATCTTGCTACTGCTCATTTTAGTCTGTGGCCCCTGCATTCTTAATACTCTTATAAGATTCATTAAAGAGCAAATTTCTATGGCTCAGCTAATGATCCTAAAGTCCTAATATCAGCCCCTTGACCTATCTCAAAGATTTGAGATGGAGCCAATCTCAAGGGAGGGATGAGAGGTCTAAACTTCTAAACTTCCTCCATTTTACAAACCAGGCCTATGTTTCAGTTTCCTTTTGTTTTTTTTTTTTTTTTTTTTTTTTGGTTTTTCGAGACAGGGTTTCTCTGTGTAGCTCTGGCACCTTTCCTGGAACTCACTCGGTAGCCCAGGCTGGCCTCGAACTCACAGAGATCCGCCTGGCTCTGCCTCCCGAGTGCTGGGATTAAAGGCATGTGCCACCACCGCCCGGCTCATGTTTCAGTTTCTTAAACAAAGGGCAATTAATCAACAACAACCTGACAGCAGGGGTGAGGGAGAGAACACATACAAGGCCTGAGTCCACCCTACAGTATCTCAAAGCAATGACTAAATAAGGACAGTTCCTGCAACCCTCTCAAAACATGTCTGGACTTGCATGGACGTGTCTAGACTTGACCACATATGTCCAAAGATGGTAAAACTAACCTCAGCCAATCAAAAGTGTACTAGTGTAACTATTGCCTGCTTGACCAATCACATTCAAAATGACCTAACTGTTCCTGGAATTCCCCTAGCTGTGCTTTTAAAAGGAGCCTGTGTGCCCCTCTCGGGGTGCCATTTTGTACAAATGGTCAACCTGCATGCTGGTAGTTTCTGCAGAATAAATGCTCTTTGTTTTTACATACTATTCGAGTTTGGGGTCTTCCTTCAGTGATTCACAAACCCTCAGAGATAGAGAGCATGCACCACGTGCACTGACCTTTAAGCAACATCTCCCACTCAGATTGAAGAAACTTGAATAAGTCTCTCAAAAGGAATGCTAGAGTTGGTGTGTATAACTCAGTGATAAAAACATTGTGGTAGTTAGCTTTCATCCTTATAACAAAATACTGAAGAAAAACAAGGAATGAAAGACATATTTTGCCGAAAGTTTTAGTCCTTGGTTAACTGACTCCATTGCTTTTAGACCTGTGACACGGCAGAAACACAACGGCAGAGAATAACTCTTCAAACTCAGGGAGCAGCTAGGAGTCACAGAAATAAAGAGACCAGGGACAAGATGCAACCTTCTAAGGCATGGCCCTAGTGACCTAGTTCCTCCCACAGAGTCTCAACTCCTCTTAGCCTATTCAGAATAAACCTATCAATGTTAGCCCATGGATGATGTTGGCACCCTATATGGCACCTACATCATGATTTAGGGTCCAGCCATCTCACAACACCCCCAGTTGGGTGGTACTTCGACATGACATGTACTGCATATCCAAACCAGAACATGACAGTATTTAAACATGTATAAGATCCTACATCGAAGAAGAAAAAAAGAGTGCTAGAATTAGAAAATTATCATTCCTTAACCCACAATTGATAGGTTTTGTTTGTAGTTTGCTGCTATTTGAGACAGTCTTGTTTCACAGCCCACACTGGCCTCAAACTCAAATTCCTCCAGCCTGAGCCTCCTGGGTACTCAAATACAGATGCCAACTACCATGCTGCCCATCCTGAAATGGTTTAATAAACTTTACTATAGTAAAAAACTTTTNTGCATGTTTTAAAATAAGATATAATGAAAGGCATTAATATTAACAAACTTCATGCCCTTTTTAAAGTCTATCAAATAAATTCAACATTCAGTTTACACATCTTAAAATTATTTTTATTGAGTGAGTTTTAACATTGCTTGTAGATGGTGCAGCCACCCCACACAGAAACAAAGCCATTGTGAATGCTGTTGCACACCCTCAGTGTCACCTGGCATGTTTGTATGTGGAATATAGTTAAGCTTTTGACATCACATAATCAAGCAAACAGCAGTGCATACTCTATTATTCAAAAAGACTTTATGCATTTCATTAAAAAAATCATTTTGCAAGTGGTTTCAGCTTTATCCACAATCTCATTTGACACAGTCTATACTTCATGCTCTCAAAATAAAAAGTGGCCTAAAACTAAGATTTTTTTTTTTAGTTACTGACATTCATGAATACCATTCAGATCTATAGAATTAAGGGTTAACATTTTACATTAAAAGCGGTAATAAGTTACTGATAATCTGTTGACAAATTCCACTCAAACTAAATACATCCTGTTACATTCAAAAGACATTTTGTAAATTTTAATATGCAATTTTGTATGCTGCAGTGCAAAAGAAGTAACACCCTAATGTTTCCTGAGCTTTAGGAAAGTAACAATTTTCTGACTACTACTCTCAGTTTAAAATAGGCTCCTTACTATGCAAAGCCATGTCAAAACTATACAATTAAATTAGGTTTTTTGAGAACTGAAAAGATTGGCCAGCTATGATGGCTTAGGGTAATGAAAAAGTTTTCAAGCAGAAGTATTTACAGGACTGAAGAGGGTACTTGGATTTGCCTGTAGAACAAAGGTCAGAGACCTATTTACCAAGTGTCCCTTTTCTTTCAAATAACAGTACACTGAAAGACATTATGGTAAGTTATTTAGCATTAAATATTACCAACTTATATTACACGTTTTAACATACCATCCCATAATGCCCAGTACAAAGGAATAAATGTGATAAAAGATGAAAATCAAATAAACANGCTTTAAGGAATGTTTTGAATGTGTGTGCATCAAGTGAGGATGACTTCTCATTAGAGCTCTGTACCCTCGAAACTACAGAGATCGAGTTTCTACTTCAATCTTTTCCTCTGCTTGTAGAACATCAGGGTCAACATGAACAGCCGGAGGCCGGAGGATGACTTCAGGCCCTCCACCATAGATAGACTGCAGGAAATTCCATGTTTCTTCTGAAATTTGACCAGAGTCTGCTCCTAAAATTGTGTGTATGCAGAAAGAATGATGTTTACAAACATGAATGTTTATACTGCATAGATAAAAGCTACAATATGTAATCTGTTTTTAACATTTCTAGAGATCCATATTCCTAGTTCCTACTAACAACTCTAAAACCTTCCCACAAATAACACACTGCTTTCTCACCCTTTGTTCTACTGTAAGCCTGAACATCTCGGCATTAGGTTAATAAAAAAAAAATAACACGATGGCTGGTTAATATTTCTATCAGTGAGAAATCGTCAGCAAGCAAGGGCTTCAGTATCAATTAAGGCATGACGGTGCACACCTGTAATCCCCACACTTGGGAGGCAGAAGCAGGAGGATCACAAGTTAATGCCACTCTCGGCTACATAGCACATTCAAGGCCAGTATGGGGTCCATGATACCCTGTCTCAGAAGCAAAGCTGTGTGTGTTTATTAAACAAACTCACCTTGTTTGAGCATCACATTACCACATTTAGTGACTGCGATTTTAGTGTTGTCTATAGGACCTGGGGGATCTAAATCAAAAGGATAAAAGAATTAGAAACTGCACACTTTAAAGAAATGCTGCAAAGAACTCCATCATTTTATAGCTGAACTAACTGAGAACTACCAATATAATCAAAGTAGTTATTTTTTAACCAAATACCACCTATTTTAAGCATCTTCTCAGCTTTGGAGGTTTCATTTGACCCAAAACCACCAAGAAAGCTGAGAGGTTACTCAGCACCAAAACCTAATAGAAACAATTTCTTAACTGCTCGTTTGGGAATTGCAGATCAAATATTTTTTAATGCTAAATAAAATGCTGATTGGCCAGTAGCCAGGCAGGAAGTATAGGCGGGATAAACAAGGAGAATTCTGGGAAGAGAAAGGCTGAGTCAGGAGACGCTAGCCGCCGCAGAAGGAACAACATGCCTGTAGACCGGTGACCGGTAAAGCCACAGAATACGTGGCAAAACATAGATTAATAGAAATGGGCTGAATTTAAGTATAAGAGCTAGTCAGTAATATGCCTGAGCTAATGGCCTAACAGTTGTAATTAATATAAGCTTTTGAGTTATTAATTTATAAGTGGCTGCGGGACCACAGGGGGCCTGGTGGGACCCAGACAAAACATTCACCTACAGAACAACCCCTTTATAATTAAAAAAAAAATGATAAAATTCTCAGTCAGTTCCAAATTTGTTATTTATACCAAAATCACTATAAAATGAAATATTAAAAAGCCTTTTTTTTTCTGAACATGAAAGTACAGTACTTGTCCATTCTCAAAAGCTCCCAACAGGAAAAAGGAAGAAAAATTACTAAAATCTTACAGAAAAGTAGGCATATGGTTTTAATATCTGTGTAGTCTTTTGCTTTTGCACAATACATTGTTTAAGAAAATAGCTGAAGAGGGCCGTCAGGGAGGACTAATACGAACAAAGTATAATGCCATATATGTTTGAAAATGTCATCATTAAGTCCATCACTTCATTTGCTAACTTGAAAAGTAAACCAAGGGCTTCAAATACATACTTTTATTGCAATCAACTCAACATATCAAGAACACCTTATTTTCAAATTATTAATAGTAGAAGTATTGAAATAGATTCTCAATATATCATCCTGGCTGGCCTGAAAGTGGCTATGTAGAAGAGGCTGGCCATAACTCCTCAGATATCCCTGCCTCTGCCTCCCCCAGCGCTAGGATTAAAGGCATGCACTATCATGCCTTCTACTCAAATTATTATACATAATTATTTTAAAAGGTCCACATTGTGTTCCATTGTATTGGATAAATTATAATTCACTCACCATCCTGTTGTATGGTATTTTAAGTTTTTTCTCTCTTTTTTTTTGGGGGGGTGGTCTTTTTGAGATGAAGTCTCTCCCTTACACAGTGCTTACTATGTGAACCAGGCTGGCCTTGAACTCACAAATACTCACCTGTCTTTAAAGTTTTTCAGCATTAAGATTAAGTTTATTTTTATTTATGTATCTGTATGTATGGGATGTCTGTGCCAGTGGAGACTAGAGAGTGTCAGATCCCCTGGAGCTGGAGTTACAGGTGATGAGTTGACTGATGGAGATGCTGAGAGCTAAACTCAGGTCCTCTAGAGGAGCAACAACTGCTCTTAACTGCCAAGCCATCTCTCTAGCCACTGGTATTAAAATTAAAGACAATTTTTGTTCATTTCTTTTATTCTTGCCATGAGTAATAATAATTATAAGCTCACAGCAATAAGACTATAAACTAGAATATAAGTTCCCTGAAGTCATGGGTCTTTTTTGTTCACTGGTATAATCTCCAATATTCATAAAATTAATAAACAAAAAATGGCTAAGAAACCAGTTCAGTTAACCACTTACCTCCATCCTTACCCTTCACAAAACTCTCCCATTCTCTAAACCACTGCATACTGATACAATAAAAGGTAGCCGGAGAATCCTCCTCTTGAAATGCTCTGTTGAGCTACAGAGAGAAAAAGTCAGGCACCTAATATCTGGAACTTGTGATATTCTCCTTCATATAGAACAAGTTAATTTCTCATACACACATGAGATACCACTAAGACTGACACACTAGGCTATCTTAGTTCTAAGATACAGAGTGTTGTCTATCAATAAATGACTCTAGATTATGTGTCAAAATATAACAAGCACATACAAAAGAGAAGCATAAAGAACAGGGTAAGAGAAGATGGCTGAGGCAAAGTCTTCAATAAATACTTCATGTTTACTAAAAACCTTTCCCACAGCCAACTTTAAAAAAAAGCAAAGACCAAATGGCTAGAAATACTGGTATGAAAAAGTGGTGCAAGTAACAGCGTCTCAAAAGAGTAAAGGGCATCTGGCATCTGTCTAATCACAGCATTATTTTCTGTTGGGCAACACAATGCCCTGGATATTTACTAGAAAAGGACAGACATAATCAAAATCAGATCTCTAGTTCCTTAAAACCTTTAAATTACATCGGTGTGTGTGCGCGTATGCTCGCACAGCGCATGCCATTGCAAACATGAAGGGATCGAAAGACAACTTGTAGTAGTCAGTTCTCTCCTTTTCACTACATGAAACCAGGGGATTGAAGTCAGGTCATCCTGCTTGGCACCAAGTGCCGTTACCCACAGAACCATCTAAACAGACCTGGTTCTTTAACTGCTAATCAATCAAACTGCTAATCTAATCAAAACCCTGTAACCCTGGGCGAGAGAAGTACAGATGGAGTTGGAGAGATAGCAGGAAGGTGTTGGTATGATCTGAAATTGTATTCATACATGAAATTACAAAAAAAAAAAAAGATCATCCTCAAAGATTCGTTATAGTCTCCCCCAATTGCTTTCCGTTTGCTAGATAAGTACTGTACCACTGACCTACATCCCCAGTGCCCATTTTCTTGAAGACAGTTTGATGTATCTCAGACTGGCCTCAAACTCACTATATAACCAAGGATGATCTTAACCTTCTTATCCTCCTACCTCCCCAGTGCTAGGATTTTACACACGTACCACCATGCCAAGTTTATGCAGTTCTAGGGACTGAACCCAGTAGAGTGCTAAGCAAGCATTCTACTGCCTGGGCTACATACCTTGTCCCAAAGGTTCTCACTACTGGTTCAGAAGCACTTCCATATTCTGACTTCATCCAGTTCCTTTTTTTTCCATGTGTGATCAGTGACATTTTAGTTATTCCCATAACCACCCTGATACATTCCTGATTCTCAGGCTTCTGCAATGATCTCTTCTCCCCCCCCACACACAGTTTTTACAAATATTTATGTCACTGTCTCTAATATACCCTACAAGCCTTTTTTAAAACTTGACCCCAATAGACCTATCTTGATCACTTTAACCCCTCATACCACTCTCAAGCTCTTTAAAAATGCTCAACACTGTACTTTCCAATAGCTTTTTTTAAAGGGAGGGGTTAAGAAAANATCTCATGTAGCCCAGGAGGCCTCGAATTCCAGACACCCCTGCTTTTACCTCCCAAAGGCTGGATTACAGACATGTGCCAACATGCCCAGCTACTTATGACCCTTTAATATTTTCCAAATACGTTGAGGGCAGGAGTATTTTTGGGACACTCAGAAGCTACTTACAGAGGAACCACAAAACAGGATAGGAAAATTTCTGGGTATATGTATGATGGTTCTAAAGAAATCAAGACNTGGGCATGGTGACGTACAATCCCAGCACACTGGGGGTAATGCAGGAAGAGCAAACATTCAAAGCTAGCCTAGGATACAGAGATCCTATCTCAGTAAGAAAGAAACCAAGGCAGGCCAGCACGATGGCTCAATGGGTAATGGCACTTGTCACCAAGCCTGGTGACCAGCTGGATCCCTATGATCCATACAGTGGAGGGAGAGACCCAACTCCCTCAAGTTGTCTTTGACATACTTAGAATGTCAAAGTCATCACTGGTGTCTACCACGTCTAAGCTCCAACGTCCTGGGCTTACTTCATTTCCTCTGGCTTTTGGTTTCGTTTCTCAAACTGATCCTATCTCCTTTCTCAAGTTTCCAGAAAATCTACTTTGTTTCCAGACCACCAAGGTCACCTATTTCTGACCAAGTTGTTTATGATTTGGATATGAAATGCCCCCCAAAGGCTACACCTTAGGCAGGCAGCAGAACTGGGTTTGATCAACATAATGCTGCTTTGGCATGGTGTAAAATATACCAGGAACCTTAGGAGCCTGTATCAAGGTTACAGAAAGCCATGGAGGGAAGGCAATGTGTAGCAGGGTCAGATTCCACAGGAAGAGGCCCTGAAATACTAAGTGGTACTTGGGACCACAGGAAATGCTAGACACATGGGATGTTTGCCAGGAAAGCTGATGGCACTAGGTGCAACCAGCCCAAGAAAGGTCATATTTGTTACATTCAACACAACATAATACTTCATATCCATTCATACTGCTGCACAGATTAGTCATCTATGACCATTTATGGGGTGGAAATATGAGACAGTGCTTGCGTAGCTCAGACTGGCTTAAACGAGTAGTATATGANTGATGATGTTGAATTCCTGGTCATCCTGCCTCTACCATTGTAAAGCTCCACACCAGACTGTTTGTGTTGTTTTTTGAGTGTTCCTGGATAACCACGGTTGGCCTCAAGTGTTGAGATACAGGTGTATGCCAGCACACTTGACTTTCCACTGCTGAACAGTGCCCCTCTGTATGACCCTAGGACATTTTGTTATCAATGTGGCAGCTTTTGAACACTCCACTATTCCCTTTTAGGGCAACTTATAAGCAATACTACTAAAGAGTTTGGTTTACAGGTTTTATGTGAATATAAGTTGTCATTTCTCTGTAGTAAATACTTGGGAGCAAGACTGCTTAGAGTCATAGGCTAAGTGTTAAATCTATTAAAAAACAAAACAAAAACAACCTACCAGGCTAGGCATATAGCTCCNTGGTAAATCACTTACCTGGCATTTTAATCTCTAGCACCACAAAACAAAAAACCAACAAATAACAAATACCAGACTGTTACATCATTTAACATGTGGTCTTTTCAATTTCTGCCATGGAGGAAAGAGGCTCACAAGCCCCAGGTCTAGCTGAGGAACTATTGACAACTGATGGCTTCTGGGATAGAGAAAGTTTTCTTTCTTCCTTTTTTTT
>LZPO01075992.1:148398-162119 GCA_001675575.1 Neotoma lepida | reverse complement strand
TCTTAGTACTGGAGGAAGGCTTTCCAGCCTAGACTTTCCAGACACAGCATCGAGTATAACTCCAGTGTGCCCAGTTCAGATAACCAGGGAAAATACAAACTCGGAAACTGAAAGCAATGTCAGTGTTACTTACTTTTTGCATTTTTCACAACTGTACATATTGTCACCTACAAATAGAAAAGATCTAGTCACTCATCTAATCACCAGTAAACTCTTCTGCAATCCCCAGATGTGCCCAATGTGGACTTCACAGCACAGGGACAGTGAACAACTCATGTCTACTTCCCTATGATCACCACCCTCACCTCTCCTTTCAGTCTGATGGACTAACCCAAGAAACAGTTTCCTCATTTATTCACTAAACAGAATTTACTGATAATCCCGACATATGCCCATGGACACACAAGAAAAATGTAGGACCTTCAATGAAGCTGAAGATGTCATGACAATTCAAGACACATCTTACATCCATTATCATCACTGAGTTCTCCCTTCTCTGAATCACAGAGCTTCAAAATGTGTCATTTGTATTAGAGAAATCTACATAAATTCCTTCAGGACATGACTTTTCTCATCATATTTTCACTGCCATGGAAGGAACCTCCATGCAAATACAAGCAAGTACTACTTAAGCTGTCCGAAAGCTCAGCATTAGATTCACCTACAAAAACCAGTCATGAATATGATTACATTTCTTACCTTTAAGTTCATCTCTGGCGAAGAAGGCAGCAAGACAATCTTGCAAGGTTACTACTGGACCCCAAAACCAGCTAGGGACACATGAGACAACAAACCTGAAACATCATTGACAGAAGAAAAAGAAGTGTTCTGCTAGTACAGCAGAAGCAGCAGTGTCAACGATCAGTCAAAGCAAGGAAAATAAATACACACCTCTTCACATACTCCATGAAGAAAGCTATCCACCCTTGTGGCGCATACGCTTCACCACACGACCCTGCCTTGACTATGGTTGGGTGACTGGAGGAGTGCAGCTTGGCAAGGTCTTCCTTGCCAGGAATCGGCAAGGACAGATCCTGAAAGGTCTCGAGGGTTACAGACACCTGCAAGTGTTCGGTTTTAATGGGATGGAAAGAATCCAGCACAGTTAGATTTCTTCCAAAAATAAGAAGCAAATATAAACAACAAGCAAACTGTTTTTAGAATACTACAGACAGAAAAATTCTGGCTTGTCTTGTACCAGGTGCTGTTACAAATGTAATCTTCCTATAAGCCACTACTATTTCTATGGATCAGATATCACAGTGTTAAGAAGCACAGCAAATCCAGCCACCTGGCCACTGAAGACTGGTGTTCAGATTCTTTGGGCATGTGTGTGTGTTGGGAGGGGGCACACGAGACTGGGTCTTATTATATGCTATATCATCTAAGCTGTTCTCAAACTCTGGAGCTCAAGTCATTCTCTCCCCTCAGACTCCCAAGTACAGAAACTGCAGGCTGAAAATAGTCTCAATTGTTGTTTAAAAGGGAGTGAAGAAGAAACCAAACCTGACAGACATCAACTACACTTAAGAGCAGGGATGCATCATGGGAAATACACTGCTTCAGGTGACCATGAAATGCTAGCACACACTAAGATGACTATGATGCCTTTGGTCATACAACCTCACTATATGACAGTCACATGCAGTCTGTCCTTAACTGCAGCACTACCTATATACTCTAAGTAAAAACATTTCTGGGTAATAAGCTGTCTATGTGTAAATGGCCCAACTGAATGCCTTACAATTGACTTAACATTCTGATACAATAATTGAAAACTTATTTCTCTCCTGTTCCTGAGATATTATTTCACATTCATTAACTATACTCATTACTGCACTAAAGTAAAAAACTAAGAAATTTCGAAGGATTAGGTGTTAGTCAAACCCTCACAATAATTTTAGTTTATGTTTGAGACAAGGTCTTGGGTCAGTTTTTTCTTTTTTCTTGTATTTGTTTGTGAATTTGGCATTATCTTTATTATGGAAGCATGTATGTCATTTACAAGCTGCCTATGAAGCCAAATGGAAGAAATACATTTACTGCCTTTTGCTTGTGAACACAACAGTTTCCAGGCATACCTAATTTCATCAGCCTTGGGAGAATAAGCACTGTTAACAATTCTTGTTGCCAAGCAACTTCTCACTTTTATATGTAACCAAAACAGANAGAGAACCCATGATCCTTTACAAAGGACATGTCTTGCACCTTTACTCTACACCTAAAGTCAATGTATAATTGACATAAACACAAGAAATGTATGCATGGTCTACAACAGCAATAAGCAATTTAATTCTTCAGGCCGTTTCAGGTTTTTAAAAACATCATTTGACAGAACTATTCTGTGTGGTATATGGTTCCCTCATACTCACCCTATCACACGTCAGACACTGCACTGAACTAATGATTGTTCCATCAAATATGTCAGAAATAACACTCCTGTATTTCTTATGCTGTTTTTTTCTCTTTGGAGATGCAGAAGACTGAGCTAGAATTAAAAGAACATTAAAAAGAATCATTAGTTCCTTGAATATTATTCTCTAAAATATTTTTGCGTTGTCTTGGGATTTTGTGTTTTGAGGCAGGATCTCATGTAGTACAGGCTGGCCTCAAACTCACTGTGACTCTGAGACCGATTCTGAAATTCCCAACCCCCTTGCTTCCATCTCCCTATGATACTGGATTAGAAGAGTGCTACCATGCCTGGCCTTCTCTAGAATCTTTTCCTTTTTAAGATTTCCTTATTTATTAATGTGTATGCTATGTGTCTGTGTGTATGTGCATGTGGATGCCCCTGGAAGCCAGAAAAGGGCACTGAATCCCTGAGATGGAGTCAGAAGCAGTTGACAGCTACCCGATGTAACTGCTGGGTACTGAACCCTGCATACAATCTCAGCCACTGGGCGCTCCAGCATCTTTAGAATCTTTTAACAGTAGAAATTACTCGGCCTGCAAGATACTCAGCAGGCAGACATGCTTCCTGCACAGCCTCAGGCCTGAGTTTGACCCCCAAGACCCACAGGATCTAAGGAGAAAACCAACAAGCTGTCCTCTAACCTCTACAAGTATGCTGTGGCATACGCACCCACACACAATGTACACAAACACATATAACAAAAAATTTTAATTCCGTGAGATGGCTCACTTCCTGCTCTTCAGAGGACCAGCACCTACATAAGGCATCTCATAACTGCCTGTAACTCTAGCACTGGGGGATCCTACATCCTCTTCTGGCTTCCATAAGCACCCAAACACANATGGCATGTACACATAGAAAAACATACATACATGAATAATAATAAAAATGAACCCTTAAAAAAGGATTCCTTAGAGAAGCCAATCAAAAATCAAATAAAGCTTAAATTAGTTTTAAATTATTTGTGATTCTTGGCCACATAAAATGTACATAGGAATATGAAAACAATCTGAAATCAGTTAATATTAAGCAGCATAACAGTTTACTCATTTGTTCCATGTGTAAATGAGGAGTGAGCTCCCACCACTAGTATATTTATGCTCAACAGGTCAGAGAAGGAGAAGAAGTTGGCAGGGACAGGGTAAAGATGTAGGGATACAACAGGAGGGTCCAGGCCGCACATTACTCCTTNCGAACAGTCCTAGCTGTTCTTGCTTGTTTTGCATTAGGGCTCATATGAAGAGAGGAGTCTGTTAGTGAGGTCTGTTATATATATTCTTCTGCATATAGGTTCNTTGTGAACCTACAAATGTTCATTTCTAATCTCACCCTCCCCCCTTTTTAAAATCTTAACAAGATCCTTTGCCAAGACTTCTCAGTTCTTTTATAGATGGTGTCTTTGTTGTGTGTGTGGGGCGAGGGTCTGTGCAGATGAAGTATGGAGGTCAGAAGACAACCTGGTGAAGTCAGTTCTTTTCCTTTTATTGTGGGTCTGTGGCTCAAACTCTGGTTGTCATGTGTATACAGCAAGCACTGTTATCCACTGGCCCACCTCACTGGCCCNTGTTTTCATGTCTGTAAGAATGTCTCTAAGACCTTCAGCTATGTTTCTCGATCCACCTGTTTGAGACAGGTTTTCACTATGTGGCCCTGACTATTCTAGACCCCTATTTAGACCATAATACCCTTGGATTCAATTCCACAGAGAGCAACCTTCCTCTGAGTGCTGGGAATAAAGGCATGCACTACCACAGGGGGCCCTCTCTAAGTTTTATAGTTTATATTTTATAATGCTAGCATTCTGATATAAAGCAGGTGGCGGTTCAGAAAGGTACACTCTGGAAAACAGGCAGCTTTGTACAGTGTTAAGCATAAAATGAACATAATTTTGAACCCAGGAAATACAATCCTCGGACCTTATCTTTGACAAAGAAAAGCTTAGGATCATACAAAAACTATACATAAATGTTTACAGCGTATTATTCCTAATTGCCAAAAACTGTAAACAATTCAGAAATCCTTTGATGAGTGAATAAACCAACAGTCATTCGGTGACACAATTGGAACACAACTTGGTAAGGAAGAAAGTATTCAGATATGCAATAATGCAGCCAATTCTTAAATACATTATGCTACATGATTTTAAAAAAGGCTGTTTCCTAAGCCTACATACCATGTAGCATCATCTACAGGGCACTCTGGGAAAAGGGGAAACGAGGGGGAACAGACTTTAGGGGTACATCAGGAACAGAGGACCAGTGTGGCAGGCCTTAGGGGTAGAGTGACAATCTGATCATGAAATTGTAGGACAGAATGGGTTAAAAGGCACAGAAGAGGTGACTTAAGAGGGCTGGGAGGCTCAGCAGTTAANCANACTTGCTGNTCTTACAGAGGACCCAGGTTTGGTTCCCAGCACTCAGATAATGGCTCACAACCATCTATTTCAGTTCCAGTTGACCTGATGTCCTCTTCTAACTTCTGTGCCCCAAGAACACATGTGGCGCATATACCTACATGTAGGCAAGAGACTCACACATGTAAAATATTAAAGTGAACTAAACTATAAGAAAAAGTGTTAACGTAGAGAATCACAGACAAAAGTTTCTAATTGTAATTGTATAATTCTATCAACTTTAAGAGATTACATATTTCATAACACTCTATCAACATCAGAAACAGAGTTTAAACTAAGGAACAATAAAACAGAGGAACTGGAGTGAGGGAATTCTTTTACCTTTTTTGTGTGGAGGTGTCAATCCTGGCCACAGATTGCCTGACTTAGGNGGGCTTGCTGATAAACGTGGATTAACACTTTCATTTGATGGAAGAATCTGTGATGTAGATAGGTCATTCAAATGGACATCAGTGATATATTCTGTAATATTTAAATTTTTATTATTACCTTCAATTAAAATTATAAATGAAACTATTAAGTAAAGTTATATTCCATGTGGTCAATCATGTTAATTAATATAAAGACTCCCTTCATTTGATATATTGAAGATAGTACATGTTAACAAATGCCAAGTGTTTGCTAAGCAAACTAACAGTGATTTTTCCACCTAGGTATTCAATTCATGTCTAACACATTACTGCTACAGTTAGGTCAGCAAGTGAGTAGTGGTAATACAAAACTACAGACGATCGTATCTCCCAAATTTAGTAAAATTTCTAAAAATCCACCTACAAGTTACAAAAAGAATTGTTTTCTTGATACAAATTCTCATGTAGCTCAGCCTGGCCTTGAACTCTACATGGCTAAGGTTGAGGTCATCCTTCACCTGACCCTTCAGCCTTCACCTCCCAAAAGCTGAGACTAAAGGCATGCACTGTCATGTGTGTTTCCTACATTTTTGTAAGACATTTTTTCAAATTATATGTGTATGTGTATCTGTGTGAATATGTACACTTGAGTGTAGATGCCACTGGAGGCCAGGAGAGTTAGAGATACAGACAGCTGTGAGCCACCCAATAAGGGTGCTGGGAACCAAAGTTGGGTCCTCTGCAAAAGCAGTACAGACTCTTAAGTGCTGGTCCATCTGTGTAGATCCACCCACTTTGTTTTTATTTAACTTTTTTTCACTGTGCTGGGGAGGGAACCCAAGACCTCAAAAAATGCTAAGCAAGTGTTTTATCACTGAGCCATGCTCCCTCAGCTCATGAATTTTTTTAAGTGGGAGAAAAGATTATTGTCCCAAATAAACTTGGTAATCAAAATCAAATAAGAAATTTAGGCATTGAGAGCTGGAGAGATGGCTCAGTGAATACATGCACTTACTGCTCTTACAGAGGACCAAGGTTCAGTTCCCAGCACCTACATGGCAGCTCTCAACTGCCTGTAACTCCAATTCCAAGAGATCATATGCCCAGCTCTGGTGCAACAACTCATGCATGTAAACACATAATACACATAATCTTTTTTAAAAAAAGAAATTCATGTATAAATTAATCATATCTATTCTTTCTATAATAAAAATGAGATATGTCTCTCAGGAAACTCTCTCTTCAGAACTTAACTGTAAGAGGAATCAAGTGAGCTAGATTTCATGAAGGCTACTCTGACAGTGTGCTGTCAGAGCCTTAGCNCCCAGCATATCTTCCAGTGCAAGGCACTGTGGTGAGTGACTGTGCAAATGGAGAGGTGGAGGGAGAACTGTGGATGAAGAATCAACCACGGTGGTGGAGAGAGGTTCAGTAATTAAGAGCACTTGCTGCTCTTGCCGAGAATTCTCCAGTTCCAGAGAATCCAACACCCTCTTCTGGCTTCACTGGGCACCAGGCACACATGTAGTGCACATGCATACATGCAGCCAAAACACTCATACGCAAAAAATAAATATAAGTTTAACTTATAAAAAAAATGTCAATCATGACTAAAGAAGACAGCAAAATACTGGTGGTGAAAGCCTTATGACAGGACTTCCTAAACAGAGCAGCTACAGACNTCAGAGGCCAGTGAGCAGGTATTTTAGGTTTTGTGTACTACATGGTCTTGGGCATAGTTTTTTACCAGGATTTAAAAGATAAAACACTCAGTCCTACTTTAGCTCATTATCCCATTACTATGTGTTAAGAACAAGCCCATGNTGGGCGGTGGTGGCTCCCAGCACTCGGGAGGCAGACACAGGCAGAGCTCTCTGAGTTCGAGGCCAGCCTGGGCTACAGAGTGAGTTCCAAAACAGGCTCCAAAGCAACACAGAGAAACCCTGTCTCGAAAAACCAGAAAAAGAAAAAGCCCACAAGCAAGCAATAAAGGAGAGTTTGTCCCTGGATTATGCTTCCCTACGCCTTCTGACAGGAAGTCTGGTTATCAGAACCGACACTCGGGCATTTACTGATGAAAGAACGTCTACTCACAGTGAATTTGTAAAGAGCCTAAGCTCTACTGGGCTTCCCAGCTGGAAGGCACAAGGCAGTCTTCCTAAGCTAAGGGAAACTATCCAAGAAAGAACTTCAGTGGGCTCAGGTACTTCACCTGCTGACTGGTCCTCTCCAGTACTTACAGAGATAAACTCTAGTGTACTCAGACACTTAACCTGCTGACTAGTCCTCTCCAGTACTTACAGAGATAGTCTTGATGTTACTCTTGACCACTGAGTCACATCATCTGATTTCCTAATTATCTAATTTTACAGAATTTAGAGTAGTCAATACCACATCAAGATAAGTTAACTCTTAAAGAGATAAAGATGGCATGTAAAGCAATTTAACTCGTGTCTTTCATTTGGGTATTTGTCCTGTCTCAAAGGCACACTGTCCAATATTATGATATAATATATCCTAACAGAATTCATTTACATGCTGGCTATGTCTACAGTGAGAACCATTGGAATGTAATAACATGCATGATTAGAAAATTTGAGTTGATGGGGCTGGAGAGATAGCTCAGAGGTTAAGAGCACTGGCTGTTCTTCCAGAGGTCCTGAGTTCAATTCCTAGCAACCACATGGTGGCTCACAAACATCTGTAATGAGATCTGGTGCCCTCTTCTGACCTGCAGGCATACATGCAGGTGGAACACTGTGTACATAATAAATAAATAAATCTTTAAAAAAAAAAAAGAAAAGAAAATTTGGGTTGGGCACTGGAGAGATAGCTCAGTGGTTAAGAGCAGGGGCTGCACTTCCAGAGGTCCTGAGTTCAATTCCCAGCAACCACATGGTGACTCACAACCATCTATAATGCCTTCTTCTGGCATGAAAAGAAAATTTGGGTTGTTCTTCTTTTTCTTAGGAGCTCAACAGAATTTGCTTGAAATAAAAGGGAAAATTCCTTCCAAGGGGACTAATTTTCTAGATTACTATGTGACCATATAAAGGAATCCTGATGAGCCCTTGCTTTAAAAAAAAATGAATTCCTAAATGATCCACAAACTTATCTTTTTAGTTTCATAATTTTATGATCAACACTTCAAACAGCATTAAACTGNAAGTCTATTATTAAAGATCACAAACGTAAGCCAGGTGTGATAGCTTATGCCTTTTGTTTCAGCATTCAAGAGGCAGAGGCAGGTGTATGTGTTTAAGGATAGCCTGGTCTACATAGTAAGTTCCTGGCCAGCCAGGGATACATACACATTGAGATCCTGCCTCAAAAATAAGTTAAGTTCGCCGGGCAGTGGTGGCACACGCCTTTAATCCCAGCACTCGGGACGCAGAGCCAGGCGGATCTCTGTGAGTTCAAGGCCAGCCTGGGCTACTGAGTAAGTTCCAGGAAAGGCGCCAAAGCTACACAGAGAAACTCTGTCTCGGAAAACCAAAAAAAAAAAAAAAAAAAAAAAAGTTGTTCCAAAAGTAACAATTAGGGAAGTGTTCACTCCCTGCATAGGAAATACTATCACCTCACAATCTGATTATTAAATTGTCACCTGAAGCTCTGCCATGTATTTGCACTTTGACAGTCTCCTGGTTGTTGAGGTCAACTGTTTCACACACAGTGTCTCTGTCTTTATCCAGTTCTACTTCAGAATTTGCTTTATTGATCTTATTGCACATCTTCTCTTTCTGCCAGTCTTTGGCCATCTCTAAGTCCTCCTCATCCTGAATGAGCATTGTGGTCTCGTTGCTGTCTTCAGCAAAGCCTTTGGAGCCATTCTCGTTGTCTGNTTTCTCGCTGCTGCTGCTACAAGACTCGCAGGACTGAAAATCCACGTCCGACTGGCTCTTCTCTTCCTCCACAGTCTCGTCAGAAGTCAGGGTTTGAGGGTCTTCCTCTAGTTCCATGACCTGCTCCTTTAACTCCTCATGAAGCAGATCCATTAAACAGCGAAGGAACTCCTGGGCGTCCTACACATCAACAACGAAACCACATTACCAGTCTAGAGCAAATGCTTGTAGGACCCTAAGGGGTATGAATGATGTGTGTACAGTATCACACTGAGTATGTCTGTAGCCCACACTGCAGCAGAGCTGCAACACACTGCATTCCAAAAACAATAAATAGACAAAGCAATGCTTTGAAATGAATCTGGATGAAACAGAAAATAAGGATTTTCCTCAGATGACAATCAGAATTCAGAAATATGTTCTGCATCTTAAAGAAAAGTTATCAGGCAGTGGTGGCACACACCTTTAATCCCAGCACTCAGGAGGCAGAGGCAGGCGAATCTCTGTGAGTTCAAGGCCGGCATAATCTATAGAGCAAGTTCCAGGGCAACCAGGGCTACACAGAGACCCAGTCTCAAAACATAGGAGAAAAGAAAAAATTCTTGATCGACCTTAAGAACTTGTTGGTAATATAAATTTTTGAGCTGCAAAGATGGTTCAGCCAAGTAAGACCATTTGCCGCACAAACCAGACGACTCGATTCAATCCCTAGAACCTGCTGTGGAAAGACAACCCACTTTACAAAGCTGCTCTCTGACCTTTACACATGCATTGGGCACGTGCATACCATCCCCTGCCACACATACTCACCAATAACATTAAATAAAAACACTTAAAAATACAAATTCCTGAGCTCCTAGTCACAGTACTAAATTATAATCTCTAGAGAAAATAGAAAACTTAGCAGAAAATAATAACAGTGTGAGAAACGAGAAAGTGTCAGGACCAGCTATAAATACTCAAGGTATTATACAAAACTACAGTAACCGAAACCGCCCTAGGACAGTAAGAAAGCACACAGAAGTCAGAACGTGCAGTGCAGTGGCAGAACCCCTGCCTGGCATCCAACAGGCACTGCATTCATTCACTGGCTCCACAGAAAAGCAAAAATAAACGAACAGCCCGGTGTGGTGGGCACCTCTGCAGTCCTAGATCACGAGGTAGAACGAAGAGGATCAGGGACCTAAGGTCATCTTCAGCTAAACAGAAAGGTCAAGACCAGCCAGGGCNATAGGAGACTCTGTCTCCAAAGTCCAAACACCAGACACAAAGGAGCAACAGTCAAACAGGTAAATGGGGAAATGACAAAGTATGATGACATTTTCTACTTAGTAANGACTATTAAAACAGAAGCTGGAGCGATGGCTCAGTAAGAGTGCTTATAAATGACCCAGGTTCAGTTTCCAGCACCCACATGGTATGCGCTCACAGTCATCTGTAACTTCAGTTCCAGATCTGATGCCATCTTCGGACCTCTGTAGGCACCAGGCACACGTGGTGAACACACATACATACACCCAGGCAAAACATTCATACAAGTAAAATATATCTAAAAAAAATTAAGCATTTTTAAAAGAATCACTAACCTGTTGAGAATAGCCTCGAAAAGTTGGGTTTACAGTTTTAATTCCCTGGAACAGATTAGCAGGCACAACAGACCCCGGCCTGAAAAGGAAGCAGTTTTAAATAGATATTTTTGCAGCTTTTTTTTTTAATTTTATTACTCTGATAATAGATAGTACTTTTCAAAAGCACAACATCTAAACAGCTCTAAAACAAAACTAACATAGTACTAACAAAATTACCAATATTACCAAGATGCTTAGCCACAGGGCCCAGGCAGCTGGCTAGGCCTACGTTGCCTGTCATGCTCACAGTCTGGGAAGGCTTTGCTGCACTGTGACTCCACAGGTAAGGAAGAGGCACCACAGCTGGCATTTCACTCGCCAACACTGGTAACACCTCCTTTATCTGCACTTCAGTTTCAAATGGAACACCTGACCTAACGCAAACCCCTTTCCACCTTTTTCCAGCCCTCCAAACGGGTCTGCATTCTTTCCACATTTATAAAATTAATTTTTAAAGTTAATTATAGTAAGTACATACCTGCTCTTGTGCCACAATTCTGTCATTAGTTTGAGGTAACTTTTACAAATTGCTGGTTTCTTATCTGTTCTAGCCAGTCCTCCACAATCAAGAAAGAATTGTGTCAAAGGTGGGCTAATTTAAGAAAGAGAAAAATGTCAGAGTGAAATCAAAGCCGAACTCCTATTAACTTCTAGTTGCTCAATAAATTGACAGCACATGTTAACCTCCATCTGTTAGGTTATTACTCTCTCTCTTTTTTTCCCCCTAAAATATAGCTAATTTTTTTTCCCCAAAAGGTAGTTTTGATGCCAAGGGTACAGCTTAGGCTAAAAGGCAACAAGGCACATCAACCATCATTGGGGGCGGGGCTTCAAAGGGCTGTTTCAGCAGGACCCTTCCCATCCTCTCCATCCTCCTCCTCGGCTGATGAAGTTTCTGAGCCCCCTGAAGTCAAATCTTGTGTTCTTGGCTATCAAAGGCCCAGCCACACTGAGTCCGTCTATCTGTCCATTCCAGTGAAACTCTTGCAAAGAAAGCTTCTCTGTTACCTGGAGATCTTCACATGAACACAGGACTATCCACTGCAGACTTGGGGTTTTCTTCATTAGGACAAAGGCTGGTAGAAACCAGAAGTAAAGAACTCTGGGATATGTGTCATGGTAGAGAGGAGGAGGGACAGGGTGAGAATTAGGAGCTGCAGTTGCCTGTCTTGGATCCTATTTAGGGCTTATCATCCAAGAACCAACAGAATTCGGTTCTTGAATCTGAGTGCTGTGCTCTTGCTTGAATCCGGCCACTTCTACTCCCATTACTTCCTTGCTTAGCTTCCTGCTTCCATTCCAGCTACCACCAGCCTGAGCAATCTTCTAAAAGTGTAGGCTCAGGCCAGGCAGTGTGGTGAAGGCACCGGGAAGACGCAGGCCTCGCAGCAAGCTGTGGGTCAGGATGTGTGCACAGACGCCTCCNGGCATCATTTATCTTGAGGGACATCAACTCGAAAAATGTTAGTTCATGTCACTCTCCAACTCCTCAGCACAAAAGAGAAGATCCTGTCTCCATGAATCCCCAGACTGAATGCCTCTGAGTCCTCAGCGGAAAAAGCTCGTTGCTCTTTTACAGTCTGATCTCATTCCTTTGTATCATTAATAAGTTCAACCACTCATGTTTGGATCCACCAAATCAGAGTCCTCCACACTGCCCAATTCAGGTAACACCTATCAGTTTTGTCTCAGTAGCATCTATCACATGAGTCCCCTCACAGTCTCAGTAGCATCCATCACATGAGTCCCCTCACAGTCTCAGTAGCATCCATCACATGAGTCCCCTCACAGTCTCAGTAGCATCCATCACATGAGTCCCCTCACAGTGTCTTTCATTTACTTATTATTTACTTTTCCCCCTTTTTTAAAATTCATTCTTCTCTCATACATTACATCTGGACCACAGTTTTCCCTCCATCCTCCCCACAACCTCCCCTTTCCCCCAGATCCACTCCTTCTGCATTTCCTTAAAGAGCAGGCCTCTCAGGGATATCAACCAAACACGGCTGTCTTAGTTAGGGTTTCTACTGCTGTGACAAAACACCACGACCAAAAAGCAAGTTGGGGAGGAAAGGGTTTCACTAAAGTGAAACTTTGCTTTGCTGGGATACTTGATACTGCTGGGCTAGAGCTAAGAAATTAGTGGTGATTAAGAAGAGACCAGCATCACTGAGGTGAAATCTTCTGGGAATTGTTTCCTGAGAGCACAGAGAAGCTGTGCTCCAGAGGTGGCCAAGGTTGTACCTCATGCTGGCAGCCAGACTTGATAATGTATAAGAGTCACCCAGGTTGTGCNGCATGAAGGAGTCATGGAAAACAGCTGAGGCTTGGCACTGTAAGAGGCCAGGAGAGGCCATTGGCGAAGGGGCAGCCTCAGTGCAGTTGAAGGTCCAGGAGTGAAGGGGTCGTGCAAAGAAGATGAGGCTTGGCACCATGAAGAGAGCCTATGAGAGGCNATCGGTGAAAGTGCAGCCCAGTTGCAGCAGAGGACCCCAGTCTTTTGGAGATGCCAGTACCATGGGATGACCACCAAGAACAGTAGCAGTGGAGTAAAGCCAGCCAGGGCCTAGAAGACTAAGATGCATATGGTACAGAAGGCGGGGCCAGAGTAGTGACCCAAGTCCTTTGGAGGAGCCCAGAAAAATGTGAATAAATCCCAAATAATTGGACATTGAGTTATTTATATTGTTGGAGTTTGGTTTTACTTGGTTCAGACTGTGACTGTGTCCTGATTCTTTCCTCTTAAAGAGAGTATTTCATTTATTTTTTTATTTTACTGGAGACCACAATTAAGAGCTTTGAATTTTAAAAGAAATTGGCTATTTTAAAGGGACTGAAATTTCAATGTGAGATCTTGGGATGAATAAGAAAAGAAAGGGTTGTGACTTAATAGTGATGTCATTGTGTGTCAAGTTAACAAGGAGTCAGTCTTACTGGATGGTTTTGTGTCAACTTGACACAAGCTAAAGTCATCAGAGAGGAAGGAGCCTCAGTTGAGAAAATGCCCCCACGAGATCCAGCTGTAAAGCATTTTCTCAATTAGTGATCAATAGGGAGGGCCCAGCCCATTGT
>LZPO01075992.1:95551-113894 GCA_001675575.1 Neotoma lepida | reverse complement strand
AGGCGTCCCATCATAGGTAATGGGCTCCAAAAAGCCCACTCATGCACCAGGGATGGATTCTGATCCCACTGCCAGCCCCCCCTCCCCCACAAGCAGATCAAGTTACACAACTGTCTCCTCATGCAGAGGGCTCAGTCCAGTCCCATGCAGGCTTCAAAGCTGTTGATCAACTTTCATGAGTTCCCACTAGTTTGGTTTGGTCATCTCCGCAGGTTTCCCCATCATGATCTTGATGCACTTGCTCATAGAATCCCTTTTCTCTCTCCCCAAGTGGACTCCTGGAGCTCTGCCTGGTGCCTGGCTGTGGATCTCTGCATCTGCTTCCATCAGTCACTGGAGAAAAGCTCTGTGATGACAGTTAGGATATTCACTGATCTGATCACTGGGGCAAACCAGTTCAGTTCAGGCACCCTCTCCATTATTTCTAGTAGTCTAAGCTGGGGTCATCCCTGGGGATTCCTGGGAACTTACCTAGCACCCAGTTTCTCTCTATCCCCAAGATGTCTCCCTCTATCATGGTATCTATTTCACTGCTTTCCCACTCCATCCCTGTTCCAGCTCAACCATCCCGGTCCCTTATGTTCTCATCCCCCATCCCCTACCCTCCATTGCCCACCCCTTATCCCCAGTTTACTCAAGGAAATCTCATCTATTTCCCCTTCCCAGGGCAATCCATGCTTCCCTCTTTGGTCTTCCTTGTTAGCTAGCTTCTCTGGAGTTGTGGGTTGTAGCCTGGTTATCCTTTGCTTATCCAGGTGTGATGACATACACCTCTAATCCCATTATTCATTATTTTTTTATGGCTCATGTATTTTACTGAGCATAATATCTTCAAGATTTATCCACATTGTAGCACATATTGGAATTTCCTTTTAATATAGAATTAATATTCCATTGTATGGATATACACATTTTTGCTTGTATTTCCATCTGTCTGTGAACCACTTGGGTTATTTCCATGTTTTAGCCATCTTGAATTATGCTTCTATGATCATGGATATGTAAATAATCTCTGGAAGACTGCTTTTAGCCAGTCACAGTGCTGCACACCTGTGATCTCAGCACTCCAGAGGCAAAGGCAGGAAGACCAGGAATTTAAGGACAGCCTGGACTATAAAGGGACTCCTATTTAAAAAAAAATAAGCGGAAAAAAATGGGGCTGGGGAGATGTCTGGGTGCAAGTATGAAGGCCCAGATTTGATCCCCAGAATCCACATTAAAAATTAAGCACCAGGAAAGCCAGGCACAGTAGGGATACACACTCTTTTCTCGACACTGGGGAGACCCTGGTGCTGTGAGCCAGCCCATCTGGCCAGATGAGTGAGCTCCAGCTTCAGACAATGGTTTGCAAAGACCCTGATGGTAGCCTCTGCCCACTGTGTCCACACAGGCACCCAAACACAAAGAAAGGAAGACAAAAGAGATCCTGATTTCAGTTCTTTTCAGAATTATTTTTCAGAAGTAGGATTTCTGAATCACACATTCATTCTTTTCATCCTGGAGGTAGCTGCTGTCCTGGTTTTTGTAGCAGGCACTGTTTCACATTCCCACAGCCTCGCTAATGCTTGTGGTCTTGTTTGACTGTGGTGGCTACCCTACAAGTATGTAGTTTTCAGAGCTTTTCTCTCCTGTGGAGAGAAAAGTATTTTTTATTCTAATTTNAAAATATTTTTATTTTGGGGCTGGGAGATGGCTTAGAGGTTCAGAGCACTGGCTGCTCTTCCAGAGGACCCAGGTTCAATTCCCAGCACCTACATGGGAGCTCATAACTGTCTGTAACTCCATTCTAGGGGATCTGACACCCTCACAAGGACATAACTGCAGGCAAAACAATGCACATAAAATAATAAATTATTTTTAAAAAATTGTATTTTATGTGTACAGGTGTTTTGCCTATGTATATGCTGGGCGTTGTGTACGTACCTTGGTCCATGGAGACCAGGAGAGGGCATTGGTGCTAAGTTGTGGTGTTGTCCAAATTGCAAAGTTCTAAAAATATTTTCTAATTAATTTATGAATAAAATCAATTATTCCTGTGGTATTTAGAAATAAGTTAACTTCTGTTTGTGTAAAATTCCAGATATGTTTTAAAAATGAGCTCAGCTTTAAAGTCTGATTTAATCATTTCTATAGTTAAAAATCTTGCTAATTGTTCATATAAAAGTTTCAAGTGGTGGTGGCATACGCCTTTGATCCCAGCACTCNGGAGGCAGAGGCAGGCAGATCTCTGAGTTTGAGGCTAGCCTGGTCTACAGAGTGAGTTCCAGGACAGCCAGAGCAACACAAAGAACCACCCAACACCCCGCCCAAGAAAAAAGATTCAGTTGCATGGATTAATCATCATTTAGTCAAGAAATGTTCACAGGGTTGAAATATTTTATATATCTATTGACTTTGAAATAATGTTTATTATTATTTAGATAATTTCAGAGCAGTGAGTAATAGACTTAGATTAAAATAGACTGAATGGCACTCAAAGAAGGATACATAGGCTCTTTATAATGTTTACAGATAAGTAAGATTTAATTTTAGGTTTTTAGGTTTTTGAGGGTTTTGGGGGGGGCGGTTGAGACAGGGTTTCTCTGTGTAACCCTGGCTGTCCTGGAACTCATTCTGTAGACCAGGCTAGCTTCGAACCCAGAGATCTGCCTGCCTCTGCTTCCCGAGTGCTAGGATCAAAGACTAATTATTGTTTTGAACAAAATCTCAATCATTAGATTTTACCAATAAAGACTCGGGAGCCGGACTGGAGAGATGGCTCAGCGGTTAAGAACATCAGGCTGTTCTTCCAGAGGTCCTGAGTTCAATTCCCAGCAACCACATGGTGGCTCACAACCATCTGTAATGAGATCTGGTGCCCTCTTCTGGCCTGCAGACATACATGCAGACAGAACATTGTATCATAATAAATAAATAAAAATCTTTAAAAAAAGAAAAAGACTCGGGAGCCAGATGCTGGGGTGAAAGCCTGCTGGCTCAGAGAGGCAGAGAAAGCACCTGGCTGACCTTCCTCCTCCACTGTCATCCCAGAAGCCTCCCCTCTCTTCTACCATCTCAAACAAGTCTCCCCCAACTCAATGTCCCTCCCTTCTACTTCCTGTGCATCTCTCTATCCATCCTCCTGACCCCCTCTCACTCTCTATGGTTTTTCTTAATAATCTTATGTTCACTTCCTGTCAACTGGTTGCTTGCTCTGCCTCTTGACCTGTGATTGACTTTATTTAATCCTGTTTACAATATTCAAGCAGAAAGCTCTTGGATTAAAGGTGTAATCTAGGGCTGATCCACACCACAACTAGAAACAGGTTTTTCCAGTAAATAACGCAATATCAGGATTCACGGTGTGATCAAATATCCTGCAGCAGCTAATTTTAGTTCTTANGCTTTTACTTTTCCTGAAAAGATAAGAGATTTTTTTTTTCCCCAATCTTTTCCAGATCAAATTTTCACCAGTAGCTAAAAAGTTGTTTGTGGTAACTGCTGTGAGTGCTATATCTGTAATTTTTTTTGCCCGTCACTTTAAAAGAAGACGTGGAAAAAAGAAAGGAAAAATACTACCATGGGAACCAGAGCACCTCCTACTTGAACACACTAAAAGAGCAGCATCGGACAAAGGTTTGTGGAAATTTCCAGATTAAATCTGTGGTCCATGAGATACTGTGTATCACAGCTGGAACACCGGGTCTGTAGGGTTAGAAAGTATAGAGAAAAGACAGAGACATTAAAGCCACTTAGGGTCCTGCTGCACAAAAGTCATGGCTGACAATTCTTTGTTATACATCTGTACAAGTCCATCGACATATAAGTATACTGATGTAAAATTTGNTGCCTGTTGGAGGGCTGTGATGGCGCACTCATGCCTTTAATCCCAGCAGAGGCAGAGGCAGGCAGATTTCTGTGAGTTCAAGGCCAGCCTTGTCTACAGAGTGAGTTCCGGAACAGGGAGAGCTGTTGTTACACTGAAAAATCCTGTCTTGAAAAACAAAACAAAACAAAAAATGTGTGTCAATAAATTATATAGTAAAATAAAGATTCAGAGGCTGGAGAGATGGCACAGCTGTTAAGATTGAGAGCCGTCCTTACAGAGGAACTGAGTTCCGCTCTCAGCATCCACATCTGGAGAGATGGCACAGCTGTTAAGATTGAGAGCCGTCCTTACAGAGGAACTGAGTTCCACTCTCAGCATCCACACCTGGCAGCTTCAAAGGATTTGGCACCCCGGCCTCTGAGCACCTCACTCACGTGCACATACCCCCACACAGATACATATATGCATAATTTAAAAATATAAGATTTTTTAAAAAAAACTGTAAAGCCATGATACATTCACAACCTGCTTTTGAAGTATTTGATAATGTATGAGAATATCATTCTAAGTCAATAGTGTGTGCTGTGTGCTGTCATTTGTAAAACATAGTAATTATTACATTTGTCCAAATATACTATAATTGAATTCTATCTCTGTTACCTTTATGGTGTTTGTGGTTTTTTTATTGATGAATTTTTTTAACAGAGTCTTATATAGCCCCAGCTGGCCTTGACTTTACTATGTTAGACTTTTCTGTCCCACCAGCCACTCCCGAAATAACCACACGTAGACTTAATACTAATTATAAATACTCGGCCAATAGCTTAGACTTGTTTTTAGCAGCTCTTATAACTTAAATTAACCCATTTCTGTTCATCTGTGTGCTGCCCTGAGACTCCTGTAACTCATCTGTGTAACTCCCATCCCGCTTGCTTTGCGTCTCATGGCATCTCCTCTGACACCTCAGACTCGGCCCTTCTTCCCAGGGTTCTCACTGCCCTGAAAATCCTGCCTAGCTATTGCCCACTCAGCTCTTTATTAACCAGTTAGAGTAATACATATTCACAGTGAACAAAAAGATTATTCTACAGCACTGTGTTCTGAGGCTGGCTTTGAACTTTTGATCCTCATGGCTGCCCTCTTAAGTGCTGGAACTATATAGGTGTGCAACACCATGCCCAGGTTTTCTTTTCTGCATACATTTATCTATTTTCTTTTTTTTTTTTTTTTTTTTTTCTTTTGGTTTTTTTCGAGACAGGGTTTCTCTGTGTAGCTTTGCGCCTTTCCTGGAACTCACTCGGTAGACCAGGCTGGCCTGGAACTCACAGAGATCCGCCTTCCTCTGCCTCCCAAGTGCTGGGATTAAAGGCGTGCGCCACCACCGCCCGGCCTATCTATTTTCTTATTACCAAAAGTTCTACAAGAATTGCTGGTTTTTAAAGGATTTGTGGCTTTTTTTTTTTTCATAAGAGCTATAGTACATACTGCTGAATTATAACAATAAAATAATTCCCTGGGGCAGATGAGATGCCTCAGCAGGTGAAGGTGTTGCTGCAAGCTAGGCAGGCTGAGCTTCATCCTCAGGACCCACGTGGGAAAGAAAACGGCTCTCCAAGTTGTCCTCTGACCTCCACATACTCAGTGTAGCACATGGGCCTATACACACACAACAGTAATAATAATGATAANAGTAATAATAATAATTTTTATTATTATTCCTTGACTAGGCTAGATGTCTTAGTATTTTACTGTTTTATGTATTTTATGGTTTTGTGATTTATTCATTGACACACAGGATGAGTCATTATTTGTTATTTACTGAGATTTTATTAGATCTCAGACAAGCACTATATTCAGCATTTTATTTAATTTTTATAGTAATCCTATGAATGACAACTATAGTTCTATGCTCTTCTCATTTATGTATTTAAAACACTAACATATGAAGAAGTTACCAATGTCACATAACATATGTGTACTGGAATTTGAAACAGAAGAGTCTGCCCTGTCATGCTGAGAGAAGCTAGACCTCATGTGTACTCTGCAGATGAGTGTGCAGGTGATGGGGGCGGGGGTCAGCAGTGCACAGAACCAAACATGTTTAAGGAGAAGTTGTTGTAATTCAGGGAACCAAGTGCTTACATTTTAAACTGACAATTTGTGAGGTAGTTGCCAATATTTTTACACTTATTACAGCAAGTCATTCAAAACTGTCCTGAATAGTTAGCTGAATGTTTTACTCTGTTATAAAATCTGGTATTTGTATATACAATATATATACATTAGAAATGTATATTTTAATAATGTTGTACATTTAATGATTTATGTGCCTGAATAAAATGTGTTCTAAAAAAAATCAGGGGCTTTCTGAATGGATATAACTTGAATTTTTCTCTGAAAGTTTCTGTTGGAATTACTGATGCTTTTGTTATTGATGTGTTTGTTTACCAGGTTCAAGTTGTTCCAGTAGTAGACAAAATTTGACCTTGTCACTAAGTTCCACCAAGGACAAAGGATCTCAGTCTTGTAACTATGCTAATGGAGGACTTTTCAGCAAATACTCGGGTTCTGCCCAGAGCTTAGCCTCCGTAAGAAAAACCTACTTCATTATTATTATTCTTACAGTTGCTTACGTATCTCTTATTAGCTTAAGTATCACATATCTGCTGCTCTTAGGGGACAGTCTGGTTGAGTCTGTTTCCTTTGCTGTTGGGTGTTCAGTTTCATTGAGTAAGTGATACGGTCCATTTGGTCCTCTGAGAATAGCTTTGATGTGGTATTGTTGGTTCAGAAGTAGNGGCAGGCATACTTTTTCCTGGACTGGGTGTGATGGCTCAGGCNTGTAACTCCANTGCGTGGCTAAGTGGGTCTCCTTGTGTTGTCAAGCTCTCCCTGTACTTTAGGGCTCAAGTCATTCCGTTGCCTCAGCCTCCTGAGTAGCTAGACTGCTGAGTCAGAGAGTGTCACTATTCCTGTGAAAAGTTGCTAAAATGTAAAGACTTGTGGCAGAGTAGGAATACCTAGACTGGAGGTTTGCAGACTTGCAGTTCTGTGAGCTGACAGCATGGCACAGATGACACTCCTGTAGCTGTGGCTGCCTCAACCTCAGGCATTTCTCAAGTGAGTGTTAAAGCTGCTTCTCTTAGCAGAAGTAGCTGCAGGGAACTTCAGTCACCGCTTTGAGCCTGCTCAGCCAGCTTGCCGTTCCTCCTCTAAAGGCTGTGAGGCAGGGTTCTGCCTTTCAGACGGCGGGTAATACTTAAATCAGGGTCATGACACAGAAGACAGGTGGGATCTAGGTCCACAAAACTTGATAAATGAGGTCAAGGGAGCAGGAGAAATGGCTCAGCAGTGAAGAGTATGTCCTGCTCTTACAGAGGACCTGAGTTTGGATCTCAGCACCTATGTTGAGCAACTCATAACCAGTTATAACTCCAGCTCTAGAGGATCCAACACAGTCTCCTGACTTCCTTGGGCAACTGCACTTATGTGCAAGTAACTCCATACAGGCACACATGAATGTACACAATTAAAAATAAAAATAAATAAATTAAAAAACTTAGCCACGCAGTGGAGTTACAGGCCTGAGCCATCACACCCAGTCCAGGAAAAAGTATGCCTGCCCCTACTTCTGAACCAACAATACCACATCAAAGCTATTCTCAGAGGACCAAATGGGTATAGAAATCTAAAGATGTGTAAGAGTTGTTTTAAAAATGACTTCCTTTTTTAAAATTTGAGAAATCACGGGAGTGGAAGTATTGATGAACTTGGAGGAGGAATTTTTACCATGGGAACAATGCTAGACTCATCATATTAAGCTGATGATGCCAGCAGAAAAGCAAGTGGAGTCACCAAAGGCACGTCAAGATCTGCATTTAGATTTCTCTCCAGAGAACAGAGCTAGAATTAGAGACTGGGGTCATCTGCATGCCGTGACTGGCATGGTTGGCTTAGTAGGTTTTACTGGAGAAGGGGCATGAGCAGTAGTGTTGCATAGCTACATTATCGTTTAACATTGTCCGAAATCCCAAAAGACAAGAGTCTAGGCTGGTGTAGTTAGCATTTGTAAGTACTAACACAGTAAACGTTTATCAAGTAATCACTTAATTTTTTGTGAAAATGCTGATTTATGTTCAAAATATTGTTCTACTTATATATATATATATATATATTTTTTTTTAAGATTTATTTATTATATATACAGAAGAGGGCACCAGATCTCATTACAGATGGTTGTGAACCACCATGTGGTTGCTGGGAATTGAACTCAGGACCTCTGGAAGAACAGCCAGTGCTCTTAACCTCTGAGCCACCTCTCCAGCCCCCTACTTATATATTTTTTAACAACAGGGCCAGAGTAGTTAAGTGTCACATGAGAACTAAATTTGACTATAATCAGAATTATTTCTTCAGGTAGAATTTACCTGGACTATAATTATAGGACATATGTAAGTAATTGGTAAATATAAACTACTACAGCAGGTTTGGCACTTAACTCAGGATAGTGTTTTCCTGGCACTCCGTCCCTAGCACTGCATAAAAACCAGGTATAGTGGCACACACCTGTAATCCCAGCACGTGGGAGGTAGAGGCAAAAGGATGAAACATTCATGGCCATCAGNGGCTATATAGGAGACCGAGTGTGTGCGTGCGTGCGTGCGTGCGTGTGTGCGTGCGTGCATGTGTTGATCCACTTTCCTTGGTCTTCATTTCAGGTCCAGAGTGTTAACTCTTGTCATAGCTGCGCTTGTGGAAATTCTAATTCCTGGGACAAAGCAGATGAGGATGACATCAAACTTGTTAACATTCCTGTGACCACTCCCGAGAATTTGTACTTGATGGGTGGGTATAGAGCTTCTGAGTTCTAAGATACTGTCGTCAGGTTTAATTTGACAGTAAAAGGAAAGTTAGTTGGTGCTGGGGAGGTGTTCAGTGGCAAAGAACTAGGCTGGCATGTTAGTGTCCTGGGTTTGATCCCCAGCACTGTGGGGAAAAAACCAGTGATTTCTTCTAAGAGAATCAACTATAATTTTGAAATGGTCTATGTCTGTTGAGTCTATGCTATATAACATCACTAGCTGTACTAGTCTCTTGAGAGTGATATGATAAACTACCATAAATACAGAGACTTAAAAAAAAAAACCAGCAATTAGTTCATTCAATGATCTGGAGCCAGAAGTCCAAAATCATTGTTACTGAGCTGAAATTAAGGTGTCAATCAGCCACATTTCTTAGGAGACCTATGAGAGGATGCAATGCTGTCCTTTTCNGTGTCTCGTGGCTCCTAGCATGCCCTGGGCCTATGACAAGATCACTCTTCCACGACATCACTCTTCATATCACACTCTTGTCTGTGTGGTCCCATCTGCCCAAACCTCTCTGTTATAATTTGATTTACCAGGTGCAGCCTCTTGAGGGCATCCTGATCTTAGCCACACCTCCAAAGACCCTTCCTTATGAGAGAACCCAGGTTCCAGACATGGTGTTTGGGGGTAATTTATTCAGCCTGTATGCTAACCTGCTCTAATCAGCTCACNCCTGGCTAGTGAAGCTATCAGAATCTGATTTACTTAGTCCCTTTTGTCTAGATATCATTTGTGTTCTATATCCAGAAAATCATTAAGTAGGAAGAAAACCTATATTTAATACCTGAGTATTCCTCTTGACTTCACAAGCATAAATGACTTGGGAGCTGACTGAATATCGGGGATCAGCTGCACCTGATGAGAACCGGATCATTCAGCATGCTTCTCTCCTCACGTCAAGCTGTGGTCTCTTCAGTAGAAGTTCATGCTAGATAGAAAATGCACCCAAAAATCCTCATGTGACCTGAAGGGACTCACTGGGCAGGAAGCGGTTTGCTTCTGAATATTTCCCCACTCTTGGGGACAGCCAGGCTGCATCATCTGCCCTGTTCTTATCACAGCTACTTCAGGGAAGAAGAATTGAACCCAGGTCATGGAACCATTACTCGAATCTCTGGTTTATTACATCTTGTTGCTGTTGTTGTTTGAGACAGGGTCTCAGTATATACCTGGAACTCACTCTGTAGCCCAGGCTGGCCTCGAACTCAGATTCATCTGCCTCTGCCTCCCGAGTGCTGGGCTTAAAGGTGTGTCCCACTACACCCCACTAGTTCATTATGTATCAATTCAGCCTCACAAAAGATCTCATGACATGGCCGAAAGCAACCGGATTCTTCGTCAGGATGTAAACTCAATAGCCCTTTGCAAAGTTCCCAGTAGAGTCCTTGCTCCTTTCTGAAACCTCACGAGCCTACTTCCATTGGCTACATCTCCTTCTGCATTCTGGTCTTCCATACTTCCTCCAGAATGGCCCATTAAGCTCTGCTTACAGCATTTTAGGGCATCTTTAGCCTGTAACATAAACACACTCCTCCTGCAAGCCTACAAACCACGTGATCGTATTTATCACAGCAATAATCGTCCCCTGTATGTGACTTTCCTTCCAGTTTATGTTTCTGTAATTTCACATCTTGAGGAAACATTGTTTTGCTCATTTACAGTCACTCCGCTCTTAATTTTTAGGTATGGAATTGTTTGAAGAGGCATTGCGTCGATGGGAACAAGCTCTGACCTTTCGCAGTAGACAGGCTGAAGAGGAATCCTGCAGCTCTGTTAAGCTGGGAGCCGGAGATGCCATTGCTGAAGAAAGCGTGGACGTAAGGACGGTCTGCTTCGGGTTATTGGGAGAGCCTCTTTCTGGGCAGTTAATATGAGTCGTTTGCTTTCCCAGCTTGTGACTACGTGAGAGACTTGTGGGCTTTTGTTTTGTTTTGANTTGAGAGAGGGTCTTACTGTGTAGCCCCTGCTGGCTTAGGACTCTTAGTAGACCAGGCTGGTCTGAAATACTCAGAGCTTGTCTGCTTCTGCTTCCCCAGTGCTGGGATCGTGCCCAGCATGAGGGGCTTCTTGCTGGGCATTTTCTATCCAAGCTTTTAAACACTTTTGGTTTTTTAAAAATTGTTTCATTATTTTATACAGATAAGTGTTTTTCCTGCATGTATGTGTGTTTACCATGAGTGTGCCAGCTGCATGCAGAGGTCAGAAGAGGGTGTTGGGTCTTCTGGGACTAGAGTTGCAAACAGGTGTGAGCTGCCATGCAGGTTCTGGGAATCAAACCCAGGTCCTCTGCAAAAACACCCAAGTGCTCTGAACTGCTGAGCCCACTCTCTCCAGCACCGAACCTTCAAGTTTGCAGACATTCCTAGGATGTGTGGAAGCAGCAGATCGAGTCTGAAAACTCTTAGTCTACTTAAATGACCAGTCACGACCCAGTTCTTCCTCCCTATTACAAAAACAATAGGTATGGCTGAAATTTTATGATTAGGTGTGGCCACCGGCACCCGTGATCCCAGTACCAGCTCTATCTATACAGCAAGTGTTAACATGAGTGTAATAGATGCTGTGTGTGACTCTTCTTCTCTCTTTGTAGGATATAATTAGTACAGAATTCATCCAGAAGCTTGAGGCCCTGCTGCAGAGGGCTTATCGTCTCCAGGAGGAGTTTGAAGCTACCCTTGGGGGATCCGACCCTAACTCCCTTGCAAACAATACAGGTAAGGTAGAGGTTTCTGTGGTTTTCTGAAACCTGTGGTTTTTTTCTTTTATATATTGAAGTCATTTGCTCAAGTGTCTTATGTATTAAGTTAGAAATACTTTATGAAATGTCCAAGGAGAAAAAGTGTCTGCTATAACCAGGCTGGCCTGGCTGCCTTCCTCAGCCTCCCAAGCACTGAGAGAAAGTCCTGAGAAGATTTTGTAAATGACATTTGTAAGAAAGGAATGATTTAATATTGTTTCTTTCTGTAAATTCCTCTTAAGATTGAAATAAGGGTACGAAGGGGCTGGGGCTGCAGAGGTGGCCCAGTGGTTAAGAGCACTTGTTGCTCTTACACAGAGAACTCAGGTCTCATTGCTAGCACCCACGTGGCAGCTTACACCCTCCGGTCATGAGGGACCCAACACCTTCCTCTGATCTTTTTAAGCACCATGCATGCACTTGATGCCCAGACATACGTTTAGGCAAACCACTCATATACAGGAAGTAAAAATAAAACATTTTTAAAAAGAGATTGAAAGAAGACAAAATTATGTTATGCATTTTGTTTGGTTTGGTTTTTTGTTGTTGTTCTTGTTTATTTTGGTGTTGTTCTTGTGTTTTTGGGACATAGCATTGGCTGTCCTGGAACTCACTATGTAGCTCTGGCTGTCCTGGAACTCACTATGTAGCTCTGGCTGTCCTGGAACTCACTATGTAGCTCTGGCTGACCTGGAACTCACTATGTAGCTCTGGCTGTCCTGGAACTCACTATGTAGATCAGGCTGACCTGTAACTCAACATGTAGACCAGGCTGCCCTGGAACTCACTATGTAGCTCAGGCTGTCCTGGAACTCACTATGTAGCTCAGGCTGTCCTGGAACTCACTATGTAGCTCAGGTTGTCCTGGAACTCACTATGTAGATCAGGCTGCCCTGGAACTCACCATGTAGATCAGGCTGCCCTGGAACTCACTATGTAGCTCAGGCTGTCCTGGAACTCACTATGTAGCTCAGGCTGTCCTGGAACTCACTATGTAGCTCAGGCTGTCCTGGAATTTACAGAGATCAGCCTGCTTCTGTTCCCTAGTGCTGGAAAAAATTTTTTAAAGTAATTTAGGTCATGATCTGATTGTATCTTATCTAGTCTTAGCTACTTTGGTATGCTGAGGCAGGAGGATTGCTTGAGCCTATGATAACCACCTTGTGTACTAGATCTTGTGCCAGGATCTTTGCTGAGCACTTTATGTTGAGCACACTTTCTGCTCTGAGTCAAGCACCATTCTCAGTGAAAATTATATTATTCATGACAAGTACCATCAGCACCCAAGAGGCTAAGGCAGGAGCGTGAAATCAAGGCCAACTGTCCAATGCCAGTTTCCAGCAAGCCACCTGGGATACATAGTAGTAAGACCCTGTCTTATAAAGAACTGAAGCAGAAGGATCCTAATAAAACCCTGTGTGGCATCATCCTTGTTTTCAGATGAGAAAAGGAAGGAGTAAAGTACAAGAGTTCATAGTCTTAATCAGTATGCTGTGTTGCCTAACCACTTACAAGACTGAACTACNTCTTTGAATAGGAAGGCTAACTGTGAACTTGGTGGGCAGAGCATGTCTGAGAAACCCACCACAGCAGTGGAAAGCTTGGAGCAGGTAGGCACCCTAGAAACCACATACTGCAGAAGCAAGAAGACTCAGTTCTGCAGGTGATAGTATTTTGTGGGGGGTCTTACTTTCTTTCTTTTTAAATTTTCCAATGCTGAGGATTTAACACGGGGCTTGTACACACTGGTTGGATGCTCTACCACTGACTTATATGCCTGTGGGCAGGAAGTCAGCACCAGGTGTCTCCCTCAATTGCTTTCCACTTGGTTTTTTGAGACAAAGTCTCTTGCAAACCTGGTGCTCACCAATTGGCTATGCAGATTTGCCTGTCTCCTTACCCCTTGTGTTAGGGTTACAGACACACATCACCACACGTGGCTTTCATGTGGGTACTGGGGATACAAACCCATGTCTTCATGCTTGCATGGCAAGCCCTTCACTCACTGCTGTCTTCCCAGACCCCCTGTTTTTTGTTTTTTTTTTTTAAGATTTATTTATTATGTATACAGAAGAGGGTGCCAGATCTCATTACAGATGGTTGTGAGCCACCATGTGGTTGCTGGGAATTGAACTCAGGACCTCTGGAAGAACAGTCAGTGCTCTTAACCTCTGAGCCACCTCTCCAGCCCACCCCCTGTTTTTTTTTAACAAATATTTTTCTTCCTCCATATGTGTGTGGTAATCTGGTTAACTCAAGTATCTTTCTTTTCTGTCAGGCCCTCAAATCTCCAGGGCACATTCCACATGTTTTGTGGAATAATTTTTTATCTATTCCCCTGTCTTATGGAATTTTGTCTGCATGTATGTCTGTGCACCACATGCATGCCTGGTGCCCTAGGAGGCCAGAAGAGGGTGTCAGATCCCCTGGATGGAGCCACAGAAAGTTGCAAACCACAGTGTGGGTGCTGGGATGGAACCTGGGTCCTCTGGAGGAATAGCCAGTGCTCCCAACCTCTGAGCCATCTCTCTAGGCCGTGCTTTGTCTTTTGAGGCAGGGTTTCCCCATAGAGCCCTGGGCGGTCTGACACTCACTACGTAGACCAGGCCAGCTTCAAATGTCCAGTGATTCCTTATTCTGAGTGCTGAGATGACAGGTATTGGTAACACCTGGCTTGTGGTTTAACCCTGGAACAAAAGATGGAAGCTGGCCTGCCTACCTGACGTAAACTGTGCCAGAACTTTGTGCTTTAAGACCTTTGGTCTCTGTCTGTGTAACTGAAAGTACACACAGTGCCCTCTCACACATGGATGCGTACTCCACCACTGTCATTTATGAGCTGAGTGATGGTGTCACTTGTCCAAGACTCAGGATCCTCACCTGCAAAAGGGACACATAATATATGTATTTTATATAAACTTCAAGGCTAGCCATGACGTTCAAGGGCAGGGTGACAATGATTGTGTGGGAATCTGGAATTTAGGGCTCTCAGTACGATCCCCATTTTACCTTCAGAGTCTTAGCCGAGCATTTTGGGGGGGAAGAAGTGGGAAGGTTGGATATTTTTATTTTTTAAGACTGAATTTAATATGTCCCAGGCTGCATAGCTGAGGGTGACCTTGAACCTCTGACCCTCCTACCTCTGTCCCCTAAGTGGTTTGCACTACTGTGCTTGGCTTATGTGGTGCTGGGGATTGAACACAGTGCATTATGCATCCTAGGCAATCACTACCCACTGAGCTACACATCTTTTTCAGATTTTGTTTTGCTTGTTTTCATTTATTGATTGATTGATTTTGAGGTAGGGTTTCATGTAGGCCAGGAGTTACCAAGTTTTGGTCCACCCACCTGATCCTGTATATGCCAGTTTTAAGTTAATCTTTAAAAATTTCTGGCACTTGTTTTTTATGGAGACAGGATCTCACTGTGTCACCCAGTATAGTCTTAAATTCTTGGGCTCAAGCTATCTTGCCTAAGCCTTTTGAATAGCTGAGGCTGCAGGCCCACGCCACTGCTGGAAGTAGAGGGCGCCACACAGCATCCTGAGCTAAAGGTCTGACTATTACTTTTGAAACGTTGCTAATGCTGAGCTGGGATAAACTACATTTCCACGTTCTTTTTCCTTCTTGTGGATTCGTTCCTCGTTAGCCTGCCTGCCTGCCCGCCTGCCTGCATTTGTTTCTAAAGCTTAGGTGTCGTGTTTGTTTTTCTTACTGAACTGTCAGCTCTGAATTCTTCTGAGTTGCTGAAGTAGTTACAGATTTAGACTTGTTATGCGTTGCCATATTACTCAACCTGTGTCACCCTGCACTTTGGCAAACTTCGTATAAGCGTCGGTTCTGCCCTGAAACCATTAGGAATGGTTTAAAACGGACAGAGAGAATGGAGACACAATGCTTTCAGCTTTCTCTAGGTCACCAAGAATACTTGCTTTGTTTTGTTAAGACACCGTCTCACTGTGTAGCCCTGGCTGGCCTGAAGCTTGTCATTTAGACCAGGACAGACTTGAACTCACAGAAATCCACCTGCCTCTGCTTCTAGAGTGCTGGATTTAATGTGTGTACCACCACATCCAGCAGGTCACAGAGAATTCTAAAGGTTAGCCAACAACATGACTCTGGGTAAGGGTTCCTGCTGCCAAACCTGACAACCCAAATTCAGAACCCAGGACCCACACTGTGGAATGAGAGAATCCACACCCACAAGTTGTCCTGTGACCTCCACATGTGCCAAACACCAAACTGAATTGACCAGAAAGCTAACTTAATTAAATTACTGTTTTTCTTTCCTATTTTCTCTTTCCTTCCAGCATTCTTGCAATTTGAGGATTTTAAAAACCATACGATTATTAGAGAAAGATTTAAACCTTTGCCAAAAAGTTTGCAAATTAAAAAAAGAGGCTTTGAAGCCAAATTTCAGCTTCAGGTGACATTGGTACATTCCTAATTTCAGGCTCTGTTGTCTCCTGTGCTCCCAAGTTCTAAACATCACCCTGGAAGTCTGAAACACACTCACTCACTCACTCANTCANTCAATCAATGCAATTCTTAAAAAAATGGAGTTTAGAACAAACCTTTAAAAGATTAGAATTCTTGGGGCTGGAGAGGTGGCTCAGAGGTTAAGAGCGCTGACTGTCCTTCCAGACGTCCTGAGTTCAATTCCCAGCAACCACATGGTGGCTCACAACCATTTGTAATGAGATCTGGCACCCTTTTCTGTATACATAATAAATAAATCTTAAAAAAAATTAGAATTCTTAAGACATTTTATATATTTCAGAGGTGTAAGATGAATCTTTTCAACACACCCACCATTACTATGTAGGCATAATAGATGTGTTAATAGTTTTGCACCTTGAATACATATAATTTTATGTGNTNGCAGTGAGGAATGATTGTTCCATTTTTTATTGCTGTGACGTACTTGACAAAGACAGTTGAAGGAAGGACTGTGACTCACCGTTTGAGTGCACGTGGTCCCGCGAGCATACAGGAAGTAATCCACATGCATCTTTAGGCAGGAAGCAGGGAGGTGACTGCAGGTGTTAGCCCACTTTCTCTTCTTATTCGCTTCGGGACCGACCTTGGATGGTGCTGCTAACATTTAGGGTGGATCCTCTTTCCTCATTTAACTGAGTCTAGAAACCACTTCACGGACATGCCCGGAGGTTTGTCTCCAAGGTGATCCTCCACGCTGTCAGGTTGACAGTCTATTAGCCAGCACTCGACACTTCCTGATCAACCAACTGTAAACCCAACATACTCTCATTTCACACATTTTCACCTTGATCAGTATAGAGGCCCTGGGGTAGTTTGTTTTATGGCAATACAAGTCCTGCTGAATAAGTGTCTTTGTCTACTGTGACTCCTGTTGAAGAGGAGGCCGATATGCAATCACATCATTCAGAACCTGTGCCAATTTAGCAGGTCATAGTTGATTCACATTCACTCACGACCCTCTTAGCTTTGGAGAGGAGAGCCTGACAGTTTCATTGACAGTAGTGGGATCTTCTTGTACCAGTTTAAAATTCAGAGTTCTAACAGGAACTGTACTCGTACGTTTGGGCCATCTCTACAACAGTCCTCTGCAAGAGCAGCAAGTGCTCTTAACCACAGAGCCATCACTCATGCCCCATGTTTCTTTTTAGATAACAGTGTGTTTATTGAGAAACAATACCTATACTAAGCTTTTAACCACTGAGTTACATCCCAAGCGCGTCTCCCCCCTTTTTTTTTACACAAGACAAAGTCTCATATATTCCAGGAGGCTGGTCTTGAACTCACTGTGTAGTCAAGGATGACTTTGAACTTCTGGTCCTCCTGTTCCTACGTCCCACCCACCCACTGACATTACAGTTATCCACAACCATGCTTGGTGCTAATAATAAGGCTCAGAGGCCTGAGCATCCTAGACCATCACTCTACCCACTGAGCTCCAGCTCCAGCCCCTTATTTTGTGGTTTAGAAACATACTTAAGGGCTGGAAAGACGTCTTAGTGGTCAAGAGCACTGACTGCTCTTCCAGAGGACCCAAGTTCACCTCCCAGCAGCCACATGATGGCCAATAACTGTCTGTAACTCCATTTCCAAGAGATCTAATGCCCTCTTCTGGCCTCTGAGGGCACCAGTCATGCATGTGGTGCACAGACAGACATGCAGGCAAGAACATTTGTGCAAAAAAAAAAAAAGTAAATGAAACATACTTAAGCCAGATATGGTGGTGCATACCTTTAATCTTAGTTCTCAAGGAGGCAGAGATGGGCAGATATCTGAATTTTTAGGATAGCCTGATCTACATAGCAAGTTCTAGGCCAGCCGAACTATATGACAAGACCTTATCTCAAACAACAACAACAAAACCTTAAATCAGATTTTATTATAATAATTTGTTGATCATTAATAATATGTTTGGGGGGGGGCTAGAGAGATTGTTCAATGGTTAAGAGCACTGACTGTTCCTCTAGAGGACCAGGTTCAATTCCAAGCATCCAGATGACAGGTCACAACCCTCTGTAATTCCAGTCCCAGGGAATCTAATGTCCTCTTTTGGTCTCCAAGGTGCCAGGCATGCACGTGGTGCACAGACATACTTTCAGGCAAAACACTCATGCACATAAAATAAATTTTAAAAAAATGTTTGAGGGCCTTAGGAGGTGGCTCACCAGTTAAAAGCACTTGGTACTCTTGGAGAGGACCCTGGTTTTGTTTCAGCACCCACATGGAAGCTGACAACCACTGCACACGTGTGCACAGACATACACGCAGGCAGAACACTCATACACGTAACATACAAATAAATCTTAAAAACATGCTTGAGCCAGGCGGTGGTGGAGCACGCCTTTAATCCCAGCACTCAGGAGGCAGAGGCTGGCAGATCTCTGTGAGTTCAAGGCCTGCCTGGTCTACAGAAGGAGTTCCAGGATAGCCAGGG
>LZPO01075992.1:75050-85051 GCA_001675575.1 Neotoma lepida | reverse complement strand
TTGGTTGGTTGGTTTTGTTTTGTTTTGTTTTCAGTTGATGAGAGTTCCTCTAAGAGGAAAAAAAAATATTTTTTTTCTGGTCTAGTACTGAGTACACAGATTTCTCTGGCAGAGAAAACAAGAAGACACTATAAAATAGGACCTCCTGTCCAGGGGAGAGGGATTTCTCTGTTTTGGTAAGTAGCCAGATAGAACATTCAGAAACACTGAATGAGCTTGGCTGTGAGCAGAAGTACCTCAGACTCCTCTCATCCAATGGCCCAAAGTTGACTCTGAGAGACTGGTGTCCTCCTCCTTCCCTGCAGAGTTCTGTGACAGGAGGAGGACCTCTCNGAGGCTGTATTTTTAGGGTGTGATCTCAACTGCAGGCTTAAGTTATATACTCAGATCTCCAAATAAACAGAGCAGGTGACACAGNGCTGGAGAAATGTGGTTAGTAATTCCCCTCGTGTTAAGACTCATAATCTTCATTTCAGAGGGCATAATAATACCACAAAATGAAGCNGAACTGGTGTCCCTTCTGCATGTCAGAATAGGTTCAGAGAAGACCAATCCAGTCATAGTCCCTGGGGGTTCCAGAAACAAAGGGGGTGCCTGATGCCTGCTCTTGTTCCTAATNCAAATTGTATCTTCGTAGCCATGATTTACCTGTTGAGGACTTCACTTAGCCGTGGACGGCTTTTGTNGTATTAGGAAAAGGCACACATAAGACTAAGAGTCACCTTCCTCCAGCAGGAAGTTGGCCTAGTATTTGGACTAGTTTTCTGTCTCACTTGTCCCTTTGGCCAGGGCCTTCGTTCAGTCTACAGGGCAATTNTATCTACTGGCCCTATTAAGGTCTATAACTCTTGAACTGCAAACTCATTCTTTTTTGTTTAGTTTTGGTTTTGGGGTTTTAGTTTTTGGTTTTTCAAGACAGGGTTTCTCTGTGTAGCCCTGGCTGTCCTGGAACTCCCTCTGTAGACCAGGCTGACTTCGAACTCACAGAGATCCACCTGCCTCTGCCTCCCTAGTGCTGGGATTAAAGGCGTGCGCCACTCTGCCTGGCCTTAATTATATCTTATTTCAGTCATTTTTTTTTAAAGAAAGAATGCTACTGCCTAAAATGTGGGTGCCTCCCTTTCTCTTCCCTGTGGTACCCAATCTGTATTGGCAGCTGTACTCCCCAGTTAGGAATCNCCGCTGTTCTGTTGGGCCATCATGGCCTGTGACTGTTTGGATACAGAGGGAGAGCCAGACACAACTGGTNGGGCAATCTGCTCTTGCACTGTGCCGTAGTGGCAAGCTGTTTCTGTACATATGCCATCAGCTCATGGAGGTGGAGCTGTAGGAGTCAGAACACAGCCCAGAACCCATCGATTTTGGGCCGGTGGATCTCAGTGCTACTCTTCGCAATGCAGAGACCCACTGAAGGGAAATCACGAGAGCATTTCAGACTCAGTCTTTCCCTTTCTGAAATCGTGTTTGACTTGTAAATTCAACTTTGTTCTTTCTTCCAAACTATATATTTTAGCATCTTAAAACCGGGGTAGGGGGTGGTTTACAATATGGGGAGCAGATTGACATATAAAAGAGGGTGGGTGTGGCGGCACATGCTTTCAGTCCCAGGCAGAGGCTGTCCTACTCTACATAGTGAGTTCTATGCCAGCCAGGGCTACATAGTGAAACCTTGACTGAAAACAACCAACAAACCCTCACACACACACAAGAGCCTTCCCACAAAAGAGCCACGGTAGTTTTCTAGATGGCTGATAATTTGAACAACTTAAGACTACAGAATACTTGTTGGCAGCAGGAACTTGTCCATTTTCAATAAAACCGGAGAAAGGACAAGGTTCCAAGTTGTAGTGGAGTCTCCTCTGGAGACTAGCCAGCAGCAGTCAGGTGACAGTGAGACCCTAGGCAGGCTCCCTCTTCTCTGTGGAGTTAGAAAAGAGGAGAGGCATCCCTGGAATCTCCACCAGCNTCTGCAGAGGCTAAAATAGACCCAGGACCGTCTCAGCGACAGGAATAGAATGTGCCCAGGACAGCAGAACTGAGACACAGAAAACCCACTTGGCTTGATCGAAGGAAGTAAAGCAAGGCCTGAGGGCCAGGGTCAAGGCTGAGACGGCTTCTAATTTTCTTTCCCTCTCCCTCCTTTAAAACAAACAAACAAAAAACCCCGAAAACTTTAAAAGAAAATCTTTCTTTGGAAAAAACTTAAGTAATACATGACTTATGAGGTTGTGAAAGAAGGAGGAAGGCTTGGATCCAGTCACATTTTTGGCCTACAGCATGATAACTGAGCTAAAATTAAACATCGCCGTGTCATTGCTCTTCCAAAGAACATTGTCAGTTTCTCTACATGAACCTTTTTAAAGTTCCTAGTAACAAAGACAGGCAGAAAACATTTTAAGAAATGTTTAGATTTGCTTATTTTTTTTAGAGATTACCAATCAACTAACTCAACAAAAAGCTACTTCACTGGGAGTAGCCACTGATAATCTGTAGAACATCATTAACATGTGCTCATCATTTGTGGGAAGCTTTAAGGACTTCTCAGGTTGTTTCCATTCATTAAAAGGCATAAGCTGTATGTTTCAGGCTTATAAATTAATTTCTCATAGTTAATTTAGGTCTCAATACTAGAAACATCAGAAATTTAACAGGGCTCTAAAAACACGTTAAAGTCTTATNATAGACAAATGACCCAAAGGAAATTAATGTTAGGCCCTTTAACTGTGGTTCTCATGTCTTGGGAATTACCAGTTAATAACAACAAATAAGAAATGTTAGTTTACATGAACCAACATTTAAGTGCTTTTCCTGTCCTTGATGCTCTCAAGAACTGTGTAAATTATTGGGGGGGCAAAAGAAGAAAAACATTCCCTGCTGAAGCTGCTTCTTCCAGCCCACAGATTGGTTTATTCTTCTGTGTTACATGTTTAGGCAATGGTTGCTGGAAAACNGGGTTTATTAAATGGTACACATTTATGAATTGCTGACTTTGGATGTTTATAGACCTAACATTTAGTTCTTGTGATACTAAGAGGTAGATTTTGCTCCTGTGTTTACATGAGCTCATTGAGAAACAGAGAAGGTGAACTCTCTCATGGTTACACAGCTAATAAGCAATAGGATCCTGACTTTAGTGCAGGTTGCCTGCCTTTGAACTCACGGTTTTAACCCTTTCAACACTACCTTGTGTATCGGACAATTTGGGAGGATCCTTATGCCTATAGTCATGCATTTATATAAAATATATCTGGTATGAAATTGCTAGGTCACAAGGCATGCATTTTTAAACTTGCTTAAGATTTATTTATTTTTATTTTATGTGTATAAGTGTTTTGCCTGCATTACGTATGTGTACCACATGTGTGCAGTGCCCTCAGAGGCCAGAAGAGGGCTTTGGATCCTGTGCTGGATAGTTTTATGTCAACTTGACACAAGCTAGAGTCATCTGAGAGGAGGGAACCTCAATTAAGAAAATGCTTCCATAAGATTGGGTTGTAAGCAAGCCTGTTGGGCATTTTCTTAATTCTGTCTCTTATACACATCTAGATGTGTATAAGAGACAGCCTGTAAGCAGCACCCCTCCATGGTCTCTGCATTAGCTCCTGCCTCCAGGTTCCTGCCTGCTTGAGTTCCTGCCCTGACTTCTTTCAGTGATAAGCAGTAATATGGAAGTGTAAGCCCAATAAACCCTTTCCTTCCCAAGCCACTTTGGTCATAGTGTTTCATCACAGCAATAGGAACCCTGACTAAGATAGATCCCCTGGAACTGGAGTTCCAGAAGGTTGTGAGCTGCTATGTGGGAGGCTGCAGGAGCAGCCAGTGTTCTTCAGCACTGAGCATCTCTCCAGCCCCACACCCTTACACTCTGTACTTATACCAAGCTTCCCCAGAGTTCAGCCATTGTTGTTCCTACCAGTGGTGCATTAAGCTTTCCTGTCAGAGGAAAAAATGACCACTTCTTTTTTCCAATTTAGACATTCTGGTAGGTGTGTAATGATATCTCATTGTACTTGTGGCATTTCTCCACTGTACTGGCTAGTTTTATGTCAACTTGATACAAGCTAGGGTCATGAGANTGGAGGGAGCTTCAATGAGAAAATGTCTCCATAAGAACAGGCTGTAGCCTTTCATGACTCCATCTTTGTGGTGGCAGCAGCAGCGTCCGTGGGTTACGTGTCTTTGTCTGTCCCAGGAACTATATAACCTCAAGGTGACGAGCCAGGAGACAGTCACCCAGATGAAAGCTTTCATGGCCTCACTGGAAGGCATTGCCTCAGAAGATCATGCCATGCTTCCGGCAAGCCCACTGCTGGAGGATGAGGCCACCCTTGGCCAGTGTGGCATAGAAGCCCCTGACCAATCTGGAAGTAGTTGGTCTAATGCTGGGAGATGACGTTCATGGTTCCCTGGCTTGTGCTGGAAAAGTGAAAGGTCACACTCCAAGGTTTCCAAAGAGGAGGGGGAGGGGGAAGAAGAGGAAGAAGAGAAGATGGGGAGGTTACACAATGAAAAAAAACGACAACAGGCTGGGCCAAGTGGCAAACTCAGTACAGCCATCACTCTGTCAATGTCATGCCCACTTTCGGCAAGAAGGGCCCAATGCTCACTCCTAAGTCCTATTGTGATCCTGGCACTCTAATAAAGCCACTTTGCTCAGGGGCGGGAAGCAGGAAAGAAAGGAAGAAAGAGAGACAGAGAGAGAGAGAGAGACAGAGAGAGAGACAGAGAGAGAGAGAGAGAGAGAGAGAGAGAGAGAAAACAGAACAAATAGACTGTAAACAAGCCTATAGACATTTTCTTAATCAGTGATTGATGGGGAGGGCCCATGTCATTGTCGGTGGTGCCATTGCTGGGGTAGTGGTCCTGGGTTCTATAAGAAAGCAGGCTGAGGAAGCCATGAGGAGTGAAGAAGCCAGTAAGCAGTACTCCTCCATGGCCTCTGCATCATTTCCTGCCTCCAGGTTCCTGCCTGCTTGAGTTCCTGTCCTGACTTCCTTCAGTGATAGATTAAGATGTGAAAGTGTAAGCCAAATAAACCCTTCCTCCCCAACTTTGGTGGTGGTGCACACCTTTAATCCCAGCACTTGGGAGGCAGGGGCAGGCGGATCTCTGTGAGTTTGAGGCCAGCCTGGTCTACAGAGCCAGTTCCAGGACAGCCAGGACTACACAGAGAAACCCTGTCTCGGAAAACCAAAATTAATTAATTAAAATAAAAACCCTAACTAAGACAGCCAATAGGGACAATTTAGTGAGCAGTTTCTGAAACTGCTAAGATGAAAGCATTAGTTTTCAAATTTTTAAGCTATCCTTGTGTTTTGATGGTACAGTCAGGNGTTGAGACTCTTTTGAAAGAATGTTGTACATTTTAATTGGGTGTGGAAACAGTGAGTTTGGGGTACTGCCCAGGCTTTATACATGTTGTTGGTTCATCCCAGAAACAGATGTGTTATTTCTCTTCGTCGTCGTTAAGCTGCCATTCAGGAATTATAATAACACTGAAATAAGAGGCACAATCGGGGGTTTCCTGGCACGTAGAATAACATATTAGTGATGAACTCAGAATCACCAATAATTTGTCGGTATTGCAGAGAGATCAAATACTTCCCCTTGGTGTCATTTAACCAAGTGAGTCCAGATTTGAATTCTCTACTTCACTTTCCCTGTGCCTTCCATTTTCTGCCTGTTGTAAGAGTCTGTCTGTTCCTGCCTGAAGGCTACGTGTGAATCAGTCACTGTATATGTGTGTCTATCTATGTCTGTCTGTGTCGGTCCAAATGTGTCTGTCCCTAAAAGGGGCTTTGCTCTGCATTTATTGAACAGCACAGAAAACACCACATGAGGGATACGTTACAGAAATCTTTAACAGAGGTTCACAAGGGATGAAGTCACTGACTGCAGCTGACCCCATAGATCATGGACGTCCATTTAAAAGGCTGTTGGCTGTTTCCAGCAAATGATTATCATGACCCANGTGCATGGCTCTGAGTCAGGGCACGGTGTGGTTCATAACGGAGATCACAGCTGTGCATTAGCTTAGGTTGTAAAAGTTGATTATACAGGAAATCTAAGGCAATAAGGTTGATTGTAACATTGTTCTCTTAAAAACAGGCTACACAAGCAGGCTGGGTACACAGTAGGACAGCAGTCTTAAGTGACCTTAAGGTGCATTATTCACTCTGTCTGTGAGGTCCAGCAAACCTTCCAGTCNGTTAGAATGTAAGCNATGTTTTCATACTATTGCATCGCCACAGCAGGGTTGGACTCAATGAGTAATTCTAGCCCCTCCGGAATTGGGTCAGCTTTGTTAGATTTTCTTTTCTTTATTTAAATAAAGTACCACCATAATTGATCTAGATGACGTTGAATGGATAGTTANTGTCAAATGAAGCTAAACAGGCCTNACAGTCCCTGTGTAATATGTGCAAAGTAAAGTATTCTAGATAAATGTGGTGTTCTGAGACAATGACAACAGGCATATGGAACCTAGTTAACAGACTGTATATTTAATCCTGTTTAAAGCTGCTATGGCATAATGAAGTTGTACTTTCTTACACCAGCAGCACTAACAATGGAAAATAATTAAGAAAAAAAAGCTTCAAAGCTCAGACTCTTAAACAGCTCAAGTGCATACATAGTGTGCAAGTGTGTATGTATATGTCTGTGTGTGTGCATTTGTGTGTGTGCATTTGTGTGTATGTGCTTGCATATGTGTATTTCTGTACATGTATGTGTGGTGTGTATGTGTGGGTGTGCAAGTGTGTGCATGGCTGTGTGTGCATTTGTGTATGTGTGTGCATTTTAAGTGTCTTCTATGTATTGAAATGAAAATTATGGGAATTTCCCCCATAATTGAGTGTCCAAAGGTATCATTTGCCAGTTATAAAACTNTTTATAAAAATGTAAAACNGGCTGAAGAGATGGCTCAGAGGTTAAGAACACTGACTGCACTTCCAGAGGTCCTGAGTTAATTCCCAGCAACCACATGGTGGGTCACAACCATCTATAATGAAATCTGGTGCCCTCTTCTTGTGTGCAGACATACATGGTAGCAGAATGTTGTATACATAATAAATAAATAAATCTTTAAAAAAAAAAGAAATGGAAATTAAAAAAAAAAGTAAAACAACGGGACTGGAAAGATGGCTCAGCAGTTAAAATGCTCTCGCCAAGGACTTGGGTGTGGTTCCTATCACACACTTCATGGCTTGCAACTACCAGTAGCTCCAGTTCCAGGAAATTGACACCATCTTCTGACCTCTGTGGGCATCTTCATGTACATGGTTCACATAAATTTATTCAGGCAGAAATAGAGGCAAATAGGTAATAACATAAAANTTTAAGTANCAAGACACTTGTTTTATTTTCTGGTTTGGTAGAATACTGTAAATTTCTGAGGTTTTGTTGTTTCTTTTTGGTTTGGTTTGGGGTGGTTTGTTTGTTTGTTGGCTTGTTGGCTATGCTAGGTAGAGNACTCAGGGCTCTAGNTCCTGTGAATGCTACACAAGCATTTTACCACTGTGCTAGATGCCCAGACTATTATTTTTAAGTAGAATAATTTAATCTTGGTTTATAATGGTCATNTAGCAGAAGGGTTTTGTTTCTTTCTTTGTTTTTTGAGATGGGGTCTGGCTATGTTGCCCATATTGAACTGCCTGGTTAAACTAGCTTGCTGGCTCCTGAATAANTAGGATTGTACCAATGTGCCACCACACCTGGCTGGGTAAGATGAGAAGTTAGGTGCTTTCAATGGGTTAATACAAGCCTAATATGAAACAATTATAACTTAAATTTTAGAAGGTAAATGGTTAAAATGTAAAAGCTGGTCCCAGCAAACGTGAAACAGGGACTAATGTTCAACACCTGTGGGCGTTCTCCACGTCCTACCCGAGGCCTCGCCACTGTGCGTCATCTGTTTTGTTCTGCATNGGACTTAAATTATAATCGGTTGCACAACTTTTGAATTTAAACTAAATTAATGGGGTTTGGATTTTATTTCCCAATGGAGTCACAAAAGGGGTTCTCAAGAAAATGTGAAAGATTTCTGGCAAAGTTAATGACATTTATTTAAGGAAGGCTTAGTAGAATGGAAATTTGAATAAATGAAACCAAGGAAATTCCTGACTTCTTACCAAAGGGGATAAAGCATTTGACAAGTTTAACAGGTTGAGAANCTTTTTTATTCTTTGCTTTTTATACCCATGATGTATTTTCAAGTAAATTACTCATTTGCTACAATCTAATCACATAGATAAGTAGTTTTTGACCTGAAAATGTATTGTCATGGAATGGATTCCTGTTGATGGTGTGGAGGCTCTTCTGACCCTCATCAGGGTGTTGTGCATTGCCAACAGATGGCCTGCCCTAGTATGGCCAGATAAATTATTTCCAAAAAGGTTGGCTTTATCACTGTTTAAGAAACCACTGAGGTGGTGGTGGTGCACTCCTTTAATCCCAGCACTCGGGAGGCAGAGGCAGGAGGATCTNTGTGAGTTCAGAGTCAACATGGTCTATAGAGGGAGTTCCAGGAAAGCCAGGGCTGTTACACAGAGGAACCCTGCCTGGAAAAACAAAACAAAACAAAAGCCACNGAGGCAGTTAGTTAAAAGAATAAACATGAGAAACTGACGTCTGATCNTTGTTGNCTGCTTCGTTAGCTAAAGTTAGCCATAGAGTTTGAAGACGACACAAGTAACAAGCAGCTTACTGTCAGTGATTAGCCAGAACTATTGTGTTAATAATTCAGTTAATACATCTAAGTGTGTGGCACATGCCTTTTTGGTCTCACTCTGTAGCTGCCTGCCTTTGAACTCATGTTTCTCGAGCCTCTGCTTCAGCTTATCTTACTGGTGTGGGCCACCACAACCTGCATGGTGCACGCCTTTACTCCTAGCTCAAAAGTCAGAGGCAGGGAGATCTCTGTGAGTAGAAATCCAGCTTGGTCTACAAAGTGAGTTCCAGGATAGCCCAGGCTACATAGTGAGGCCCTGTNTCAAAAATGTTTTTTCCAGTTGATTTGAATGAACNTTACAATATTTCAAATTCAGGCAAGACCATTTGCAAATAAATTGTTTTAAACTAGTTTGGGTGTTTATATACTTTACCAAGTATGGTAAATAAATTAACTATAAATATTTTTTAAATTCAAAGCTGTTTTAATAAAAAAATAAGTTTAATCTCTTTAATTTAAAAAACAATGAAGCCAGTTGTTTTCTGACACTTNGTCCGGTGCCCTGGCAGTATAATGACAGTGGGAGCATTGTGAGAGTTTTGTCAGGTTNTAGCCCGTATAGTCTGTTACTGTTTTCTTTTAGGGCNCCAACTGTCCTAATAGAGTAGAGGGAAAATCACATTCTAGAAAGTGAACATGGCAGAGACAAAGAATAACAATGCTGTACTTTCCACCTTTTCACTTTGAAGATAAAGATACAGATGTGAGTGTGAAGGAGAATATGGATGACTTTGGCCTGCAAGACACCTTGAACGTTGAATCAGCAGATCTCTTTGCTTCAGCAACAGAGGTAAGATAAGTTATTTTCATGGGGAGGTAGTTTTGCCATTGCACTACAATTCAGCTCAGTTGCCGCGTGTGTGTGTGTGTGTGTATGTGTGTGTGTGTGCGCGTGCGCGTGCAAGTATGTCTCTGTATCATGTATGTGCCTGGTGCCCACAGAGGCCAAGAGAAGGCATCAGATGGAACTGAAGTCACAGATGGTTTTTAACTACTATATAGTTGCTGGGAGTTGAACCCAGGCCCACTGCAAGAGCAGCCAGTACTCATAACCACCAAGCCATCTCTTTAACCCTGCCTGGTATCATTTATTTTTCACTTTAGCTTGAGACAAGGATTTGCTCTATAGCCCATGCTGGCCTCGAACTCACAGTTCTCCTTCCAGTTCTCCTTCCTTACCCTCCTGAGACTGGAATTAGGTATGAAACCTAACAACATTTTTTTTCTGGAGTCTAGAGAGATTACTCTCCAGATTACAGCCAGTTAAGAGCAT
>LZPO01075992.1:28864-41799 GCA_001675575.1 Neotoma lepida | reverse complement strand
GGGCTCTAGTATATACAGACTGTTTGATATAGTTGGCTCCTGCTAGGCAAGCGCTCTTGCCACTGAGTTGTTCCATATCCCTCTTTTTGTTTTTGAGACGNATCTTATTAGGTTGTCCAGGCCAGCCTTGGACACACTCTGTAGTACAGGCAGAACTGTGATCCCCCTGTCTCAGCCTTCAGATTAGTTGGAATTACAAGCCTGGACCCTTAGGCCCAGCTCAGTATTCTATCTTTTGCCCGATGCTTCTGAGGAATCATTTAGAGAGAAATGTGTGCAATTTTGAATTTTACCTGCAACAGTTGATTTAGAGAGCACAATGCAAAANCTGCAACAAAATTATTTTAAATCTAGTTTTCCTTCTAGCAGCTTTTGATGCAAGCCAGTTTTAATAGATTTAAAAGATTTCCGGTGACGCTGAGTGAAGAGCAATTTTTTCCTGCTTACCTTAAAATGGAATCTGTGCTATTTTAGAAATTTTGACATGTAAGGCTGATCATTGTCAAAATGTATGTCATCTTGAGAAGACTATATTTAGCATCAGCAGAGGAATGCGTTATCTGGGTTTCGAACAGTCCTTCGTCCNGGAGTTTCACNTGAAGCTTTTATGTTAGAGCTTCGTTTGTGAGCAGCATGGAAACTATGTGTGAACATTTGGGAGAGATTAACTGAAGATTTAGTTTGCTTAGAACGAAGTACCTGAAATGATAGGCTCCGTTTGTGGGGAGAAAGCTCTATTATCTTTGAAAACCCTAAAAGAATACGAAGTATTTAAAAATCATATCAGTTATAGATGCCTNTGAGAATGAAGATAGGGTGAGTGTGAAACAATGACGCACCTGGCATCCATGTGTGCGTGTTTATAGAAGTCTCCCGGTGTCTTTTCATTATGTATGTAGCTATACACAAAGCATCTTGGTTTCCTTTCTAATTCAGAGGGAAATGACTTGCTACCTACCAATAATTGCATGTTTCTGTTCTTTGACCACTCTGGTCGACATCACTTGTGTAGTTTCTTTCGTGGTCTTCTGGTTTTATTAGTTACATAGTGCATACATTTAAAATTGCTAGTTTTTAAATTTAAATGGCCACTGTGTAGTGTAGCTTGTTTTATGGTGTAGTTTTTTTTTTATTATTTTATGAGTGTTTTGACTGTGTGTGTGTGTGTGTGTGTGTGTGTGCACTGTGTGCATGCAGTGCCCATAGAGGCCAGGAGAGGGCATCAAAACCCCTGGAACTGACTGCTGAGCCATCTCTTCGGCTCCTGATAGTGTCCATTTTGGTAATGGTGCTACTCTGGGGATGGAAATCAGTGCCTTACACATCCCTGGCCTGTACCTGGTTGCTGCCTGTGGCAGTGTGCTTTCTACAGTCTAAAATGGGTGGATTTAAACTCAGAAATCTATNTTAATTACACATCATAATTGTATCAGAAGGTAACACATACACACATTCTCACGAACACAAGGGTGGAAACGATGAGGAAAGCTGGGCGTGGTGGTGCACGCCTTCAGTCTCAGCCCTCATGAGGCAGAAGCAGGTGGATCTCTGAGTTTGAGGCCAGCATGGTCTGTATATTAAATTCCAGGATAGAGAGACATTGCCTCAAAGGAAAAAAAATCCTTAGGTAGCGTTAGGGAGTGGGGAGAGGAAGTTAACACTCGTGGACTGACTGTGTCAGTGTGTCACCCAGAGCAGGAGATGGCCATGAACTGATAGCTAAAACAAATCAGATGATTCTAACTGTGGAATTTAGAAAGCCTGGGATGAGATTTCGGNGAGGAAGTCCTTTGTAGGACTCTAGTCCTTGTTCCATTTGTTTTTAGGAGTGTTTTTTGTGGCCTCTAGAGCTTGCTCATTGTCTCAGCTTTGTTAACTTGACACAGCCTAGAGTCAGTCATCTGAGGAGAGCCTAGATTAGGTTGGCCTGTGGGGAAGTCTGTGGGTAGTTATCCTGATTACTGATGCAGGAGGGCCCATCCACGGTAGGNGGCCTCATCCCTAGGCAGGTGCTTCTGGGCTGAATGAGAATGCTATGGAAGAATAAGCCCTCAGTGGTTCCTGCCCTGACTTCCCTCAGTGAGGGTCTGTGACCTGGACAGGTAAGCCAAATTAACCCTTTCATTCCCAAGTTGTTTTCAGTCACAGTAACAGAAGGAAACTTACAACGGCCATGAAAAGGAAGTACTTATTATTCCACTGCCCCCTGACTTGTTAGCCAGAATTCCAGGTCTTCCCATCCAAACTGTGGTCCTGGGTGAAGACTGCCTTCCATTGTAGACANGGTGAGGAAGCCCAAACCTCTCCAGCAGTTACCACAACTCCTGAATTTCCTGAAGGCAATTTCCTGTCCCGGTTTCTGATTGTGATGTTTTGTTGAGTATAAGCCTAGCCCACTGTATTTTCTATTATCACAGGTGAGTTGTTATCTTGAGGNTCCTTTGGCAGAATTACGTCTTATTTAGGCTGATTATGGATCCTATAATTGTCAATTGTCCTGTTACCTCTACCATCTATCTGCTTGCTCAAGTATGATATGAGCTTGTCCTGTGTCCTGAGTGGTATGGAAACACTGACAGCATTGAGGAGCACGTCAGGTTCACTTACCAGGGCTCCAGAGTGGTAAATACACAGCCCTGTAAAGGCCGAATATTACAGTTATTACAGAAGAATGTTAAAACAGGCTGCAACTTAGTTTTTTTTGGGGGGGTTGGACATCTCACTATTTTACAAAATGCCCTAATTCACATTAGCTTTAACTCGATGGCCCGGAGTCACCTGCAAAGAGTTTCAGTTGAGCTTTCATCGCCTTCCTCTGTGGACGTGTCTGTGTGAGATTGTCTTAATTGACGTAGGAGGACCCAGGTTGTCCTGGGCGGAATAAAGCTAGCTGTGCTTCAGTGAGAGAGCAGAGATGAGGCAGCAACAGTGTTCCCTCGTGGTTTCTACCTCCTGTCTGTCCAACTTGAGTTCCTGCTCTAATTTTCTTTAGTGACTGTGAGCCGGAANTGGAAGCTAAGTAAAATCTTTTCCTGCCTGCATCNTTTTTGGTCAGTGTTTTATTGAAACAACGGGACACCAGAATGGTAAAACCTGATTTCCTCCTCTGGAGCTGTGATGAAGTATATGGCAGGTTTTATAAGTATCTTCATTTTACTTTATAATTATTCTTTTACCAAGAGAGGGTCTTAGCTATATAGTCCCAACCAGCCTTGAACTTGTGCTTCCTGCCTCAGGCTTCTGAGTGCTGAGCAAGGCACGCACCATCCTGCCTGTTTATAATTTTCACTAACTAAATATGAAATGGTTATATTTAAGTTTCTTTTTTTCTTTTTATTATTTGAGCCAGGGTCTTGCTGTGTAGCCAAGGCTAGCCTGGAGGTAATAGAAATCATCTGCCTCGACTTCCCAAGTGCTGCACTTATAGACTTGCACAACCTACAGCTGGCTAAATGTATGGTTTTTTTGTACAAGTAAAAAATGATAAAAAAAATGATAAACATTTAGGTTTAAACTTTGTGACATTCAAAACAATTTTGTTGTCTCTTTCAAAGAGTTAAGTTTTAACATTTATTTGTATATAGTTAAGTTTTTCATTTAAAACTTCCTTTAAAAGTTGAGACAAGCTGGGCGGTGGTGGTGCACGCCTTTAATCCCAGCACTCAGGAGGCAGAGCCAGGCGGATCTCTGTGAGTTCGAAGCCAGCTTGGGCTACCAAGTGAGTTCCAGGAAAGGCGCCAAAGATATACAGAGAAACCCTGTCTCGAAAAACCAAAAAAAAAAGTTGAGACAAACCCATGCATGACAGTGGACACTTATGATCTCAACACTGGGGAGGATGAAGGAGTATTGAAAGACCAGGCCTAGTCTACAAAGTGAGTTCAGGCCAGCCAGTGCTACAAAGTGAGACCATGCTTCCAAAATAAATAAGTAAATAAATAAATAATAAATAAATAAATAAATAAATAAATAAATAAATAAATAAATAAGGAAATAAGTCAGAGGCCAGCCTGGCTGACATAGCAAACCCCTGCATCCCTACATCCCCACATCCCTGCATCCCTACATCCCTGCATCCCTACATCCCCACATCCCTGCATCCAAGGGAGGTGGACCCTGAGACAAAGAATGTACATGGCTGCCACTGTCTAGACAGGTTTGTTCTCCTAAGATTATTAGCAATGCAATCACAATACATAATGGACAGCTATGTTTCAAATTCATTATGGGCCTTATTTGCTGTTCTTGAAATGCTTTGGTTGCATATCTAAAACGTGAAGGAAAAAGAAATAGAAAAGAATGAGAGGTTAAACCTGGGTCCAATGAGTCTAGAGCAGGAGTTATTACAGCTGGGGTAGGAGTGAAGGTCAGTGGTGGAGTGCATGTCTGTGAAGCCCTGAGCTCACACAGCCTAAGGAGCAATGATCTAGAGCTGAGTAGGTGGCTCGGTCAGGGAGGCACTGGCTGTGCAAGCATGAGGACCTGTGTTCAAATCTCCAGAGGCTATGTAGAGCCCATGGTAGCTCACATCAGTACTCCCAGCATCCCTACAGGGAGATGGGAAGCAAAAGAAACGCCAAGCCTTGGAGTTCAAGGCACATGCAGCAGCCAACAAGAAAGCCATCTCAGGTCGCACGGTGGTGGCGCACGCCTTTAATCCCAGCACTCGGGAGGCACAGGCAGGCGGATCTCTGTGCCAGCCTGGGCTACTGAGTGAGTTCCAGGAAAGGTGCCACCAAAGCTACACAGAGAAACCCTGTCTTGAAAAAAACNAAAAAGAAAAGAAAAGAAAAGAAAACCATCTCAGAACAAAGCAGAAAGTGAAGGCTGCCCCTAAGGCTGTCTGTCCGCTGATTGACACCCAGATGCTATGGCACATTCAAGGCTGAATTCAAACACACAAATAGATACACACAAAGTAAGATATATAAAAAATGATTTTACACAAGTGTCATGATTAATTCTTTTTGAAGATGTATTTTATTATTTGTGTGAATGAGTCTATCTGTGTGAGTGCAAGTGCCAGCAAAAGCCAGAAGAGGGTGTCCTTACCCGGGAACTGGAGTTATAGACAGTTGTGAGCTGCCATATGGCTGCTGGGAATTGAACCTGGGTCCTCTGGAAGAGCAGCTGAACCGTTTCTCCAGCTCATGTTCTTGATAGTTNAAGGGGCTTGCCTGGGATTACATTTAGAACTACATAGGGTGGCACTGTCATGCTGCTGCTGCCCCTGTGTGGCAGACAACGATATTGCACCTGTCTGTTCAAACACAAAAGTCACTTTAACACTAGCATCAGAAAAACTCATGTGCTCCTAGATATAAAGTCCTTTGGTATTTCAGTTACTGGGCATAGAAAGGAATTTAAACCAATTTTCATTTAGCATTCTAAATATAGCAAGTAGATCTCAGTCTCAGTTTTTACTTTCTAGAATGAGAATTGACTTGATTTGATAGGATGCCCATTGCTGTAGTTCAGTGCCTCTCAGAAGATGTTCTGGGAACCTTGTACCACGGGTCAATGACATCACCATTTTCAACTTTTCTTTATAGATTTCAATTAAGACAACATATCATAGTAATTTGAGTGTAGAAGCAGATATAAGAATGTTTCTCTCTTGTTAAGCCAGATATAGACGAGTTTTCAAGACTATAAAACAATACTGCTCTCCATGTTACCTTTATTTTGAAAAATAGTTACTTTCATGGTGTTTTATGGTGATAATAATGTTTGTAATTTTTTAAGTGAACTAGTAAGTATATATTTGATCATCATATCTGAAGATTAAATTTATATAAATAAAACTTATCCAGCATCTTCAAAAACAGGACTGTACTTGAGCCCTGAGCCCCAGATGTTCACACTCCTCCTTCATGCAGAGCTTCACTGTGACGTCTTTATATTATTAATGTATTTTCTGATCTCAGAACACAACTTTGGCTGGAGAGATGGCTCAGCAGATAGAGGTGCTCACTGCCATGCCTGGGGACCTGAGTCCACGCCTGAGATCCACACGGTAGAAGGAGAGAACTGAAAGTTGCCCTTTGACCTCCAGATGTGTCCTGTGGCACAGGCATGCCCACATTCATGCACAAATAAGTGATAGTTTTTGTGAGAGTCTTATATTTTTTATAGTTCTGTGGTATCCTGTCTAGACTTTGAATTCTATGAGAACAGATAGCTTGTCCTGTTTGTCATTGTATAATAGGACTATGGACTGACCTTAACAGATTATAGAAAGATGCTCCACAAACATTTCTGAATTTACATGTTTATTAATTTTTTAAAGATTATTTATTTATTTCATATGTATGAGTGTTTTGCCTACATATATGTCTTTGCACCATGTACATATGTGGTGTCTGTAAAAACCAGAAGAGGGTGTTGAATTCTCTGGAACTGGAATTAACAGATGGTTCAAGGCAGCTATGTGGGTGCTGGGAACTGAACCCAGGTCCTCTGCAGGAGCAGACAGTGCTATTAACTACTGAGCCATCTCTCTAGCACCCATGTTTATCTATTTTACCTTTTAAAAATCATTATTATGTCTTGTAGGCTACACGAATATATTTATAGGGATTTAGCTGGATATTAAAGCTACACCTAGAAATTTCAAGGTATTTTTTTAGAGGAAAGCCATTTATCATGGAATATTTGGTGTTATCCAGTTTTTAATATTTCAGCTGTCTTCTGCTATGAAATTCTTGTGAGTCCAAATACTACCAGACCATATTGGCAAACAATGTAAATTTCTGAGGCACTGATCCACCAGGTAACTAACTCCCCTGCGAGGCCTAGGAGACTAGCAGGCTGTAGATGCATAGCTTTGATTCTTGTGCAAATGAAGCTCAGACCTTTCCTTGCCTTCAGGCTTAGTGGCATTCCAGGGCAATTGGCTCAGTACAAAGGTTTTTGCATATTCAGGTGGAGCGGAGGGTGGAGTGAGATTCCTGGCAAAGAGAACCGCTTGCCCAGGAGAGAAAGAACAAGGCATTTTCTGTAGATGGTAGACAGAGCCGCATGGCTGGGGAGAAGAGAAGAAAGCAGAGATTCTGTAGATGGTAAGGCAGATCTCTTATAGAGTTTATCAGGGCCAGGAGTAACGACCTAGGAAGGAGAGATGGAGGACGAAGATGAAACCAAAGGCATAAGGGCTTAGTTATTACTAGGACTATGAGGGGACAGAAAAAGAAGGGACAAAGAGGAACTGAGTGTCATGACAGAACTGAAGCTGTATAGATAGAATTTTGTCATAGAGGAATAAAGTAAACGGACAAAGAGCTTGGTGCACATAGATTCTTTTCCCTCAGATACCCCATGCCGGATGTAGTGTCTTCTCCAGGACTCTGGGAAGGAATTTTCTCAGGGCAGGCCTTGGGAAAATTCCATTATCTTTAATTATGTCTTGAAAAACAAAAAAATCGTTATCAGTGGGAATGGGTGTGCTACAGTGTGTGGGTACAGGTCAAAGGACAACTGTCTGGTGTCAATTCTCTTCCAACCTTATGTGGGTTCCAGGACTGGAACTCAGGTGGCCTTTACCCCTGAATCCTCTCATGAGCCTCCACGTTAGCTAATTTCCTCATTTCTTGGTTCTGTGATATTCATCAGCTTTAAAATTATAAAATTATAAAATAAAATGGCTGGAGAGATGGCTCAGCTGTTAAAGGCTAGGCTCACAACCAAAATTATAAAATAAAATGGGAGCCACTTGGTACACAGCACACGTGTCACGTGGTTTGTTTCCATCACTTAGCACACACATTGTTTTCATCCTTTTCCTTAACTTAGAACGGAAGCTCTCAGTCTTTCCAACATGCTTGTTTGTTTGTTTTGTTTTAAATCCTTATATTTGTGCTGGGTGTGGTGGCACACGCTTTAATCCTAGCACTCAGGAGGCAGAGGCAGGTGGATCTCCATGAGTTCAAGACCAGCCTGGTCTACATAATGAATTCCAGCACAGCCAGGGCAGCTGTCTCTTATACACATCTAGATGTGTATAAGAGACAGGTTTTGTTTTAAATCCTTATATTTGTGCTGGGTGTGGTGGCACACGCTTTAATCCTAGCACTCAGGAGGCAGAGGCAGGTGGATCTCCATGAGTTCAAGACCAGCCCTGTCTCTTATACACATCTAGATGTTTTTTTTTTAAAAAGGACCTTTTCATTGCTTATTTTATAACATCATCAAATGAACCTTAGCATCTGTTTTGAGTGATTAATTTAGTCTTTTCCCTGTCAGGGACATGATTGGATAGGAGGGTGTCCTGCACACATCATGTGAGCATAAAGTAGAGGCATCTGAAGAAGATGCTATGCTGAAATATGCATCATACAAGATACGTGAAACAGACTTTTGTTTAAGACAAGTTGATCCCCATTGGAACCTGGATATGGACCTGTGAGGGTTCATATCAGAGGTTTCTAATTTTATATGCAGGAACATTTCCAAATACAAAGGTAAAAAAGACAGGCTTATAGTGTATAAGATATTTAACGATATATATTTAAAACTTGTCAGATGTATCTAGAAACCTAAGCAGATTTAAAAACCTTATACTAAAGGAGGGGAAACCATGTTTAAGGGTAACATACAGAATATCAATTTTATAATTTAATTTTGGAAAGTACTTCATTTGTAAAGAAATGACTTTCAAATGGAGGTAGGTATTGGTTACCGAATATATTTGTCAGGATGGAGGAAGGCAATAAGGAAAACCTGGAGTCTGAGGTAACCAGCAGGAGGCTTAGCCAGCTGAGGACTCTTCATTCTGGCCCATAGGGCACTATGCTGCCACTACCCTTAGGGACAGACCAGAGATAAGGAGCACAGAGAAAGGACTGAATGAGAACCTGGACACAGACTCTGACTCTAGAGACAGATCAGAAGAACCATTGCTAGGCATTACTGTGGAACTTCTAAACTCTATTACCAAGAATGTATACTTGCAGTTGTTATACTGGTAATTCCCATTAGTTAACCATTTTACAGAAGCTGCATTACAACAGGAGCCCTAGAGCCGTGAGGTGATTATGTTTACATGACATCTTGGCACTGACTGAAAAGTCGATGATTTGAGAATAGTGGCAGAGATTCTGGAGGAAAGTAAACTGTATTATGGGTACTATCAGTTTATAGGATGGATATGAATACTCTATTTCTGATAAGCATGCTTATGTTGAATTAAGAAGAAGCTCCTCTCAAAAGAAAGCAGGTTCCTCCTCGTGACCATTGGCTGTAATGTACAGAAGCAGAGAGGAAGATGGCAAATGAGTCAGATTGTCACAGTTACCTCACTATTGACATGTGAATATTGTACCAAAGTTGTATGTGGTTAATGCATGATACTTGGAATTTGAGAATAAGGCCCCAAAAGACTGCTTTAAAAATACTGTACGATAGTTTATAATGAGAATGGAAGCTGAGGGCTATAGAGAAGGCTCAGCCAGCAAAGCGTCTGCTGTACAAGCCTCAAGGTCTGAGTTTGAATCCCTAGATCCCACATAAAAGGATGAGTGCAGTGCACACAACCCCAGCAACCCCAGCAACCCCAGCAGGGAGCTGGTGGGTCCCTGGAGTTCACTGGCTGGCCAGCATTGCAGAGTCAGTGAGCACNGAGTTCAATAAGAGACTGTCAATANGTTTAAACACAGACATGAATGCATGTGCACACACAGGTGCANGCACACACAAGCACTCACACTTACATGTGCCCCCAACTCCTACCAATCCTTCAGACTTGTCAGTTTTTGCAGGAATGTTGTAAAGATTTCCATGATGGGATTTATTTTAATTATAGTTGGAAGGTACCTCCAGAAAAGCACCTGATCCCCTGTAACCCAGGCAGGGAGCATAGAGTGTGCCGGGAATGGCAGGAAGAGCAGTGCGGAACATAAATGCAGAATGCAGGTCCCTAGGCGTCTACCTGAATATGCTGTTCTAGTTCTGTCAGAGCTGGGTTGGAGCCTTATGAAACTGTTCAGATAAAAAGTAGACTACTTACAAACCTGATTCCAAGGCGTTTGTTAAGAACGGGAGGATGGGGACGGTGCCTGTCTACTCAGGGTTCCATTCCTCAGCATCTCCTAGAGGAAGCCCAGTATAGGGCTATGCTTAACAAGTGCCACTGTAATGAATGGACCCTGATTTCTATGTCTTCTAAAGGCCCTTTTCTGTACTACAAATCTTAAAGGAGCTGAAGATTCTCCCAACTAATTACTTATTTGAACTTCTGAAGGGAAATTTATAATTTAAAAATTCTATATTCTATAGGAGTATATAAATTGCATATTTGTAAATTTTATTTATTTATTTATTTATTTATTTATTTATTTATTTATTTATTTATTTATTTTTGGTTTTTCGAGACAGGGTTTCTCTGTGTAGCTTTGCGCCTTTCCTGGAACTCACAGAGCTCCGCCTGCCTCTGCCTCCCAAGTGCTGGGATTAAAGGCATGCGCCACCACCGCCTGGCTGCATATTTATAAATTTATATTGATAAAATATACAATATATCAAAGGGAAGGTTATTAAAATTCTTATACAATATTAACTTGTTTTTTTTGTTTGAGACAAGGTCTCACTTTGTAGCCTTGGCTGACCTAGAGCTCTTTATGTAGACCCAGTTGGCCTTAAACTCCAAGAGATCTATCTGCCTGTCTCTGCCTGCCAAGTACTGGGATTAAAGGTATTTATGTTGGGACTGGAGAGATGCTCAGTGCTTAAGAGCACTTCAGAGGATCTGGATTCAATTCCCAGCACCCATACGGCAGCTCACAACCATCTGTAACTCCAAGATCTGATACCCTCACACAGACATACATGCAGGCAAAACACCAAAGCACATAAAATAAAATAAGTAAATTAAAAAGAAAAAGGTGTGTGCTACCACACCCAGCAATGTTGTTATTACTATTTTACAGGTACAGATATATACAAAGCTTCAGTCCCAAACCACACAGAGCAAACATGAATGACGTTTCACAAAAGGCGGAGGTAAGTAAATCTCAAAAGCTCTGTATGTGTGTGTATGTGTGTGTGTCTGTGTGTGTGTGTCTGTGTGTGTGTGTCTGTGTATGTGTGTCTGTGTGTGTGTGTGTGTGCGCACATGCATGCAAGCTCCAGTGTGTGTAGGAGCGGGAGGCAGGAAAAGACTTGGAAAGGGAGGGAGAAAGACGGAAAGGGAGGAAGAGATGAGCAATGTACCGTTGACTGGAGGATTGTGGGAAAGGTCATATTTAGGTGTTTGTAATTGGTAACATCAGGATGTACAATGAGAGAAAGTTCAGTTCCCACACTGTCTTGGGTCAGTACTTTAATCTGGGTTCTGAGAAGCATGCGTATCGAACTTCTGGAGGGCAGTGAAGCGAGTGATAAGGGCTAGCATATTACGTAGAAGTTTAAATACATTGGTCTTAAAAATGATGCCTTCAATGTGGTTTTACTGAGGCAGGCTGGGACCTTTGGAGGTGATAATCCACTCTGAAAAGGAGGACTCTTAGCATCTTCAAGCAACTGCAGTAAAAGTCCTCTTAACTTTGCCCCTTTTCAGGTTCTTGGCTGTAGTTATTGAGAATTGAAAGACCCCAGATGCTGACACTCAGAAGTGATGAGCTAAGAAATCTAAACAGGCCAGTGACACACGGTAGATAAGCGTGAGCCAGATCTGTCATTTATCAGCAAGCCCCTTGTCCTTGTCGTTAGGACAGTTTGGCATTCTGACACTCGAAAGCTAACTTCTGAAAAAGATGAGAATCTATATTCCTGGTTTTAGATGAGGGGAAATCATTGCTTTAGTCTGATTTCCTTTCTTTAAGGTTTTCCTTTTAGAGCCTATTCTACTCAGTCGGTGCAGCCACCCTGCACATTTTAGTGAGGTTTTAGGAAGTAACACAGGGGCAGCACAGCATGAAACATGACTCACCTCTTTTGGGGTTAAACTGGCCTTCAGCTTTGACTATCTTATCTAATATAAGAGCAATAATGCTATTTGTAATGTGGGCTTTACCTTGAAAGCCCAATCTTATGCTTTGTTTCCAAATTCATATACTTCACTGAGACTGACCTTGTTAATTTGTAAGGGAGTGATGTCAGTCCTCAATCTGAATATTGACAGTAGGGTGGGAAAATAAATACAAGTAGTTTCTAATTAGAGTTCAGTATTTGATTTTTATATTTTCCTGGCCTTCAGCTCAGTAGAATGCTACCTTGAATTGGGGTTTCGTTTCCAAAGAAGTTTTCATTTAACAAGATTTCTGCTCTCATATTTATTGTAACTTCAAATTAACTTAAGTTTTAGAGAACATCTAATCAGACTGTGATGATCCAAATAAAGGTTTGAAACTTGTTTCTGTTTGTTTTGATTAGTATTTTAATGTGTCTTATTCTTATCTTTGCCTAATTTCTTCTTCTTTTTAAACTTCCTTCTCTTTATTTTCATCTAATGAAGATTCTGCTTTCTTCATCTAAACCTGTCCCCAAATCCTATGTGCCAAAACTTGGCAAGGGTGACGTAAAGGATAAGTTTGAAGCCATGCAGAAGGCCAGGGAAGAGAGGAACCAAAGGCGGTCTAGAGACGAAAAGCAAAGAAGAAGAGAACAGTATATTAGAGAGAGAGAATGGAACAGGAGAAAGCAGGAGGTCGCTTTATTTTATTTTGGTGAAAACATTCATTTTCTTCATTTTAATGTATTATTGACACTAACATTTCATATAAACTATAATAAAAATGCTTGTCTATATTTGTAACCTAACTAGAACTGTGTGCATCAGCCCCCTTCTCTGCAGTCTTTCCCCACTGTGTGCATCAGCCCCCTTCTCTGCAGTCTTTCCCCACTGTGTGCATCAGCCCCCCTTCTCTGCAGTCTCTCCCACTGTGTGCATCAGCCCCCTTCTCTGCAGTCTCTCCCACTGTGTGCATCAGCCCCCTTCTCTG
>LZPO01075992.1:0-16477 GCA_001675575.1 Neotoma lepida | reverse complement strand
TCACCACAAGGCACTTGTCAGCATTTTCTTAAATTGTGTTGAAAGGGTTCTGATTACCAATTCCATGCCTGGCATAAAGGGTTGGGAACTATCATCCCTCTCTGAAAAGATATGTTTTCTAGACTAGATCTGAGTGTCAATAAAAGAAAAATCAAGGAATTTTCCCATATAGTTTTCTCCTTCCTGTTCCTTCTCTCCTTCCATTCCCTTCTCTGCTGCCCCTCTCTCCTTTATTCTTGCCATTTTTAACCCACTCTATTTTAGATGACCAAAGTCATTTAATCATAATTATCTAACCCTTCAAAATACCCACCATCCTCTCTTACATATTGATACCTAATTTGTCACAAAGGCAAACTTTCCATGCCATGTTAATGTTTGTAAAATGGCTGTCTCATCAACCAATTTGCCCATACACTCAAATCAGAAACTTGGGAACCTGGAACATGTGTCTTTACCTTTTCATTCATGCCTAAGTGGCTATAAACTCCCATTTATTCAACCCAACTTACTCTCCCATCTTCACTGCTGTCATCCATATCACTGTTACTATTCCTTGCCTGGGACCAAGTCCTAATTTGCTTGCTTCCTTGCCTGTGGGTCCAGGAGAGGTCTTCTTATTCCATGTCCATGTCTGCAGGAAGGCCACAGTTCAGATCAGATATAGAAGTGTTTTTTTCCAGGAGACAGAAAAACAGAATAAAATTACTTTTCATGGTAAAATATATCTGACATCAACACTTACAAGCAAAGGTTCTAGTTGCAATTTGGGGATTGCTTGTATTCAGGATGTGATAGTATAATAAAACTATTATTGGGGACGGGGAAGATGGCTCAACTGGGTGAAGGTATTACTAAGCCGGATGACCTGAGTATAAGTAACTTTGTTGCAACTCGGGGGGGGGGGTTGCTTGGAGCTGCTAGGACAGATGACAGCTGGAGCTGCAAAGAGACAGCTCAGCCCTGGAGGGGAAGTTATTCTGACCTGAAGTTATTCAGGCCTGAAGCTGCTAGGTCAGCTCTGCAAGGAAGGGTATCCTGACTGGGAGAGTCAGGCTATACCTGGTGTGGTGGGGGATGGTCTCCCTGCAGGACGTAGCAATCCTGCTCCTCTCATGGAGAGCTGCTATAGCTGAGCTTTGCTCAGCCCTCCTACTTAAGGGGGCTTCCTAGCAGAGCTCTGCCTCTCCAGCCTAAGATGTTACTTTTTTTTTTATTTTTTTTTGCCACACTCTGCAAAAGGGGAAACCCTTGCAGAAATGGAACAATCTCCTCTGGCTCCGGAGCAAAGTGTTACTTTTTCAGCTCTCCCTTTCTCTGTCCACTGTGGGACATCTCAGCAAGGATATTCTGTGTACCAGTGAATGAAGATCTTCACACCCAAAACTTTTGAAAAAGAGATTTATTTGGGAAGGAAGAGTCCAGGAGAGTAGCTGCCTCTACCAGGGTGGAGAGAACTGCACACGACTGACCAGGCAGGGCTGTTTATATAGGATGTCTTAGGGATGGAGTCAACAGGGATTGGCTAGTTTTTTTCTGCCCAGGGATTGGTCAGTTTTGTGGGCTAGGGGCAGAGATGACCCTGATTTCAGAGCCAAACTATGTTTCTTTTACTGGCCTTTCTTAGCTTTTTGACACTAATTCTAAGGTTAGGGCACATTTCTTTCACTGACCCTGATTCTAGGGACCAAGAGTGTTACTTTGGTACTGGTTTTAGAGTCAGGGCATGTTTTCTTGGTTCTGGCTTTGGGGATAAAGTGTTCATTTCTCTGGCTCAGGTCCCAAACCCAGGCTGTGTTTCTTTCCCTGTCCTGGGCTCCAGGGCCAGGGTACTACTTTCCTGCTCTGTGATTGGTTGGTTCCACAGGTCAGTTGGCCAGGGGCATAGATGGTTCTGATCCGAGCCAAACTGTATTTCTTTCTGCCCTGATCTGAGCCATCTTTCCCTAGTTCTGGGCTCCAGGGTCAGGACGGGTTTCCTTAGCCAGCCCCTTTTCCCTACACTGAGTTCATTTCTGGATGAATTTCTAGTTCCATGCTAGGAAGAGAGAACTGACTCCTGAAATTTTTTTTCTGACACCTGCATGCCCCACCCCCCAATAAATAGACAGATGAACATTAAAACCTTACTGTTGGGAGGCTGCCATGATGTTAGACACAGCACTAAGTATTTCCAAGCTTCATTTAATCCTGTGAGAACCATAAGAAAGTTGTCACAGGATAGCTCAGAGAGGTAAGTGGCTTGCTGAAAGTTATAATCATAGAAATTTACAAAATTATGAAAAAAAAAACCAGTCTGTTAATTATTCACATTTCTAATGAATTTCTTATAGCATATAAAACAATAGGTTTCACCATGACACTTTTCTACAAGTATGACATCATTTATAATCTTATTGGAAATATTCTAAAGCCTAGCTTCTGGCTTTGTTAGTTGGCATTTCTGTTGACTTTGGACAAGTTACTTTTTAGTCAGTTCCTCAGATTCCTTACATGTAAAGCAAGGATATGTATCCTAAGCTATTTTATAAGGTTACAGGGTTAGCTAAATATATGTATCTATAAGTGGACCTGGCAGTTCTAAGAATATATTACTATTATTTCTTTAAAACATCTTGGCAGCAAAACTTCTGCACAATAAAATTATGGCATTAAAGCTTTTTGTTTTTCTGGTAAGCTCATGATGATCCAGATGTAACCAANTCTTTAAGACAAGACTATGATTTAACTGAAATGTCCTATTTCAGTGACCAGATTTGGAGATTCACTTCAATCCAATTAAAATGTTGTCAATGTCATTAAAAAAACATCATTGTGTAAATAGTTTTTGTTCATTTGAATGGAGAATAGATGTAGATGGTTACCATCATCCACACCAGATACCCTAGTCTTATATTTTTGATAATACTCCCTTGTTCATTGACTTGAAACAGTTTATGATTTCTGAATTTTTAGATCAACATGAAACACTTTTATTCAAGAAATCTGTTTCTACAAGAAATACTACCTTTTTAGTATGCACAATTCTGAAAAAAAATGATAAAATATTTATTTTAAATAGGTATTAGATGATGATTCTCCAGAGATATATAAAACAGTTTCTCAAGAATCTCTGATGCCTGGAAAACTGGAGATTAATTTTGAAGAATTATTAAAACAAAAAATGGAAGAAGAAAGAAGACGAACAGAGGAGGAACGGAGGCATAAACTAGAAATGGAGAAACAGGGATTTGAGCAACTGAGACAAGAAATGGGAGAGGTGAGGTGGAAGAACATTCACTTGGACAGCTAACTGTTCTCTCTATATTGTTCTAGTGTGACCTTTATGTATTAATTGCATAAGGATATCTGACATAATTTTATGATATATATCATATATTTTATTATCTATCATAAAAGTATGTCAGTATATATATTTATATATATTTAATATAGGTGTGTGTGTGTCCAACCTGGTAGAATAGAGCTAGGAATGTTGCCTGAAACAAAACTGAAAACTCAAAATATTGAGATCTTTTTAGTTATTTGTTGTAACTAAATTGTTTCTCCTGTGTGACCCTTGTAGGTAACAGTGTCCTGATGCAATGTGAAAAAGATAGTAAAGCTGTTCTTCCAAAGGACTGAGATTGAATTCCCAGCACCCACATCAGTGGGTCACAATCATCCGTTAACTCCAGTTCTAGGGGATCTGATGCCCTATTCTGACCTATACAGGGCATATATATGGCACACACACATCATACAGGCAAAGTATTTATACATGTAAAAAAAATAAGATCTAAAAAAAATTGTAATCAATATTGTATTTAATTGTGGGTCCAAAGCATAATAGTATTGATACTAGCAATTAAATATGCCAAAGAAAAGTTTTTGTTTTTCTATTGTTTTGTTTTTTGAGACAGGATTTCTTTATGTGGCCTTGGCTCTCCTGGAACTTGCTCTATAGACCAGGCTGGCCTCAAACTCAGAGATCCACCTGCCTCTGCCTCCCAAGTGTTGGGAGCCCATCTGGCTGCCAAAGAGAAGTTGTGCAGAGCTTCCTTTAGTAAATTTTTTTTTTAATTTAAAACTTACTTTATGTGTATGGGTGTTTTGCCTGCATGTATGTATAGCACCACATGCAAGCAGTGCCAACAGGCCAGAAGAGGGTGTCAGATCTCCTGGAGCTGGAGTTAAAGGTTGTAAACCTCCATGTGGGTGTTAGGTACTGAACCCAGATCCTCTAGAAGATTAGCCAGTGCTCTTAACCACTAAGCCATCTTTCAAAAACTCAGAAATAAAACTCTTAAAATATAGTATGTATAGGATTCCATTTGACCTGTGGCTTCCAGGCCAGCTGCTTGGTTGTCTTGGAACATACTTCCCCACATACACAGCTGAGAGAGGATCCATTGTAATTTGCTGATATTCAACATACAGAAATCTTAATCTTTTGAAGGAAGAAGAAGAAAATGAAAGTTTTGGATTGAGTAGAGAATACGAAGAATTAATCAAATTAAAAAGAAGTGGTTCTATTCAAGCTAAAAGTCTAAAAAGCAAGTTTGAAAAGATTGGACAGTTATCTGAAAAAGAAATACAGAAAAAGATAGAAGAAGAGCGAGCAAAGAGGAGAGCAATTGACCTTGAAATTAAAGAGCGAGAAGCAGAAAACTTCCACGAGGTACATTATTGTTGTATTTGTTATAACCTTGACCTTAAGTAAGTCTTAGTATTTACAGTTCCTTATTGGTATATATGTAATAATCTGGAAACTAAATAGCAAAAGATCAGTTAGCTCAAATAGTCCAAAAAGATGAGGAGGGAGGAATGGATAGGGTGAAAAATGGAAAAAAAAAAGTGGAATGGTGGCAAATAAAATTTAGAAATAAGCAAAGTAGGGTGACAGTTAGGCAAGTTGTTCTGGGGACACATAAGGGTCTGACTAAAAACAACCTATTGTGCAGTATGTCACCTATTGCTGTGAAATTCCATTGGACGCAGCTTACTCAAGGTTTGTAGGGCTGAGGCATTTCAGCTTGACGGAAGTTACAGCTCTGTCCTAGCCTCCTCTGATGCTACCTGGCCACCTTTGGGGGGTTTATGTAGAAAATCCTTCTACAATGCCTTGTGATCTAAGCTTTAAAGGGCTCAACCTTAGCATTCTAGACCACTGGTGCTTTGTTCCTTACCCCAAGTGTCCTGCCTTTCTACACCATTCTAGACTCCATGCTTTAACCAGGCTGGCTGTATCCTCCAAACCTGCCTTTGTTTCTGAAATGCTTTCTGCAGGGAATGTTTTACCTCTTATTATCCTGTGGAAGTAATATTCAGCCTTTAGGGTCAAAGGTTATCTTCACATTTGTAAAGCATTCTCACATTAAGAAATGTTGCAGTAAGAACATTCCAGAATGAGGGACAATGGAAGTTAAGGGACTAGAAAAGAGATCCCAAGGACTCTATAATGGCATAACTCAACTGAATGGGTTAAGTTGTCAAGTACTTTGTGGCTAATTGTTGAAAGCACTTCACTTTACAAAAACTGTTATAATACAAATTTCAAATACTGCTACTAAAGAATTCTAGGATTATGATGGAGGAAGTGGAAAACAGTCATGTACCTAGCACTAGGCAGGCAGATCTCTTGTGAGTTCGTCATAAAGGCAGGATCACGGACTAGGTAACAAATAAACCCTGAAGTCCTGATTCTCCTGCTTCCATCTCCTGAGCNCTGGGATTACAGGCATGCCCCACTACGCTTGGTAAAACCTAACTTTTAACAAAATGGGTAAGTTTTCTAGATGGTTGCTGAAAACCTAACTATTGTGCCACCATCACCAGGGAAACAGCTGATGCTAGATCTATTAGATCTGGTGAGGTATTAAATTGTGTTGAGCATGGTAAAGGGAGTCTGACACTGGTTCTGAGCTTAGTGAGATGCAAGCATATGTATGTTGTAAAATTATGGGTAACAGTGGGAAGTAGTAAAATAGTCTAGTGATGATTGGAGAACACTAATATTTACTGGCCATGTGGTACAATAAATAGACCCTGTCTTAAAACCCTGGTCTACCAAGCAGTTGCTCTTTTGTTAAAAGATAGTNATAAAATCGGTAATAAGCTGGGCGGTGGTGGCGCACGCCTTTAATCCCAGCACTCGGGAGGCAGAGGCAGGTGGATCTATGTGAGTTCGAGGCCAGCCTGGGCTACCGAGTGAGTTCCAGAAAAGGCGCCTAAGCTACACGGAGAAACCCTGTCTTGAAAAAAAAAAAAAAAGAAGAAAAAAAATCGGCAATAAAGTCCGTATGTTTGATGCTTTACTACTTCTGGTTCTTAGATGTCAGATTAGAATGTCCTCAATTGTTTCCAGTGAAGGATGTGTAAATCTATTCTATCCATCTTGGATTAAAGGTCATTAAGGGCCTTTAAGAACTTCAGGTAAAGAGTTAACAACTTCCAGTGATGGACTTCCCCTCCAACCTTCCCCCACCCCCAAATCTTATTATCCTATTGAGAACTATTAATGTTCGTTTGGGAGTGGTAGTGCACTCCCTTCATCCAGAGGCAGATTTATGCTTTTAATGTTGGACATGGAACGTGAGTTCCAGGCCAGCGAGAACTTGTCTTGGGGTTACTAATTGTCTTCAAAACTAAGATTCCAGACTTCTTTCAAGGTTGAATTCACCCATTGTAGCCTTTGATTAAGGAATTCAATGTCAAGCCAGACGGTGGTGGCACAGGCCTTTAATCCTAGCATTAGGCAGGCGGATCTCTGTGAGTTCCAGAACAGCCAAGGTTACACAGAGAAACCCTGTCTCCCAAGGTTACACAGAGAAACCCTGTCTCGGGGAAAAGGAAAGAAAAACAAAACAAAACAAAACAAAAAAACCCCTGCAAGGTCCACTCTTATAGTACATCACTTATTTGGCTAACCAATTAAATGCCTTATAGTATTTGATTTTGTGTTTCTGTATCCCAAGCTGGCACCAAATTTAAGATACTACCTTTTCACCTCCACTTCCATGAAGCCTTAGGCCACCACATGCAGGTATGGAGATAAGAATGACGTTTGAGGACTCATGCATGCTAGACACTGTCTGCCAATGGAGCCACACTCTCAGCCTCTGACTTGGTTTTCTAATCCCAAGAGAACAGTTGCTTGAACATCCTGGTTGGTACCAATACTATCAGTGCCCTATGACACTCATTCCATTTAAAACCTGACTTTCTTAGTAGGTTCCTTTCCCAGAACACCAGCTTACTTTCCCAAAGGTTCTAGAAAAGATAACTGATGTTTAACTGTTTGACATTCTGTTCAGTTAGGTCAGGAACAATTCTTTTGCTTAGCCAAACCTATTTTCTAAATGCAGTTTTGAGGAAGCAATGGGAAGTAACGAACTTGTACAAGGTTTTGTGCTAAATCCTAGAAAGGAAATTATATGTCCTATTAGCATTCAGTTAAAACTAGTTAATATACTGGCTTAAGTATTTTCACATATTTGGAAAGATCTATGATAATGGAAGCAAACCACTATCAAAGCACTAGGTCTCATGCAGCCCAGGCTGGCCNTGACTGTTCTTGCTTCCACTTCTGTGGTGCTGGGATCATGCTACAGGCCCTGTGCACACTAGGCAGGCACTCTACCAGCCCCAGGACATGTGTTTTTCTACCTTATAACCATCACGGTATCACTGGTAACTAGTCATCTTTTGAGGGTAAATAAGCAGCACAAAAATAATGCACCCTTCAGCTATCAAGCTATCTCATGTTCTGGGATTTCCCTAAATATAAAATGTGACCTGGAAAACCAAGAAATTTCCAAACTGATGAAAGCATGTACTTGCCCATGAGCCAAGATTTTCTTATAGAATTAACCTATCTATAGCTTCTCAATTTCCATTTAGTTGGATATTTTACAACAACCGCCCCCTCCCGCCATTCCCCACAGTACTATGGTAAGATAAACGGTGAGATTTTTTTCAGAGATCAATGAAGGCTTTAATTTATGGCTGTGGATGTAGCTCAGTTGGCAGTATGTGCCAACTAGTATTCAGGAAGCCCTGGCTTCAAGCCCTTGGCATCACATAAACTGGAATAGGCCTCACATGCTGAAATGGCTTGGCAGTTAAATGAGCCTACTGCTCTTGCAGAGGACTGGGCTCTTTTCCGGGTACCCACAGAACAGCTCCCAATCATCTTTAACTCCAGTTCCAGAGAATGATACCCTTTTCTGGCCTCCACAGGCACTGTGTACACATACAGTACTGCAGGCAAACACAAACTTCAAAAAGTTAACAAAACCAAAAAGAAAAGCCTTAAAGCTAACCCTTGGAACCAGTCTGTTCAATACCATTGTATCAAAGATTTGACCCACACCTTTTGATATGTAGTCCTGCCTTTTTCTTTTCCTGGCTTCCAAAGTTCACCCTTAAGTAGATGACTCACCTTAGTCACACTTTGCACATATTCCAGATACTTCTCCATTTCCTTGTCTCTTTCCTTGGACATTTGACTATAATTTACATAAATTCACTTCTAAAATCCCCAGAAGCCACAGAGTATTTTAGTTCTTATGTAGTAGGGTGAATACTTAAGAATTGGTATTTTAAAATTGTCACTGGGTATGATACTGTGTGAAGGGGTGTGTGTGCATAAAAATGCAAAAGAACTTTACTATTAGCACCATTAAATGAAGTACTGAGTGAGTTGGGCAAAAGAGGCTAGGAGTCCAGTAAGATGTTGACTTCTGAAGTGGAACATTATAAATTGTTTTACAACTATTAACTCACTTTCCCTGAAAATCTAAATGGCTACAGTATCACACAAAGGAAATCAAACAGTTAAATACTTTTCCCAGTTACCAAAACAATGCATTAAGTACTCGGCAAGCAACTTTTATTTATTTATTTTTAAGGAAGATGATGTTGATGTAAAGCCTGCAAGAAAGAGCGAATCTCCCTTTACTCATAAAGTGAACATGAAAGCCAGATTTGAACAAATGGCTAAGGCAAGAGAAGAAGAAGAACAACGGAGAATTGAAGAACAAAAGTTACTACGAATGCAGTTCGAACAGAAAGAAATTGATGCAGCACTACAGAAGGTATGCATCTACATTAACAGAGGGAATTCTAAACCTATTTGCAAGCAATTAAGAAATTGTCTTCATAGCTTTCAAGCCATTGGAATGGTTTTAGACAGTAGTATAATCAGTGAATCCCAGGGCACCATGCATGCTATCCAAATGCTCTAACACTGAGCAGTATCCCAAACATTTTTGTCAAAATTCTATTATTAAAAATGACTTGATAAATGCACTTATTTTAATATAGAAAAGAGAAGATGAAGAAGAAGAAGGCAGCATTGTTAATGGCTCCACTACTGAAGATGAAGAGCAAACAAGATCAGGAGCTCCATGGTTCAAAAAGCCTCTAAGAAACACCTCAGTTGTAGACAGTGAGCCAGTCAGATTTACTGTTAAAGTAACAGGAGAACCAAAGCCAGAAATTACATGGTGGTTTGAAGGAGAAATGCTACAGGATGGAGAAGACTATCAGTACATTGAAAGAGGCGAAACTTACTGCCTCTATTTACCAGAAACTTTCCCGGAAGATGGAGGAGAATATATGTGTAAAGCAGTCAACAGTAAAGGCTCTGCAGCAAGTACCTGCATTCTTACCATTGAAAGTAAGAATTAATTGGCTTTTGACCCTTTATTTCTTTAAGGAAATAAACAGGAAAGAAAAATATCATTCTTCTTCTCTTTTTTTTAGTGGATGACTACTAGGCTTCCTTCTCTCCTTGGAACTCACTATCTCACCTCTCTTGCTACATCTCTGTGGAGGGGCCAAAAGGAGACCAGAGGTGCCACTCTGTTGACTTAATTCCCTTTCCCAAGTCTTCAAAATAGGAGCTCATCCAAAGATTGTCTTTTCTAAAGCACATCAGGTTACCATGCTGTGCCCAGTCAAAATGTAGTTAACANGGAAGGGAAATGTACTTATTCTGTGAGAACCTAAAACAAAAGCTTTGTATTTTCCATATTTGTAGCAATTATGCTTAAAGTATACATTGTATGCATGAATGAATTTAAGAATTTAAGAGTTTTTACATCTAAAATTAAAGAGGACAATGAAATTGGAACTGATCAGTCTTCCTCTGGAGTATGTAACTGCTATGGATTCCAAGTCTTTATGAAGCAGATATACTGACAAAGGAGTATAATTCTTTTCGTAAGAAAGATGGAACACTGAAAAGAAAAAACCTAAGTCGCATTTTTTAGAAACTACTAAATTAAATTTGATAGAAACCAAAGCTTGCAGTGTTCCAAATGAGTTATTTAACATGTGTTTTTCAAATGTGCAACAACCACACTTAAGTTTATACTGTGACCTGCCTGAACAAATTATACTTTAATGAGAAAATATTAGAATTCCATGCAGGAAGAAATGTTTTTAACATTGTTGAAGGTTTCAAGACCTAGGAGGATTAGATTCAGAGAAAAAGGAGATTCACTTTAAAATTCTTGCTTTAAAAATAAGTGTGTAAATGTCTGGAGTGATAGTGCAGGTCTTTAATCCCAGAATTTGGGAGACAAAGGCAGTTGTATCTCTATGAGTTCAAGGTCAGCCTGGTCTACATAGGGAGGTCCAGGACAGCCAGGACTACACAGTGAGACTGTCTCAAAACAACAATGAAGAAGTCTGTAAATAATTATAACTATTTTATGTTCTATTATTAGGTTGTTTTATATTTATATTCAATTCCCTGGAAAACTATTTTACATTGTGAAACCATAATAAAGTTACCTGTGCATTAAAAGAAAAGCTCTTTTTCCTTCTTTTAAAAGCTGTGCAATGAGTTATCTGCCCTTTTAAGTTTAAAGAACTTATCATTAGAATTAAAAAGGCAAAACACCACTAGTACTTTTCTCACAGTAAATCTTTAATGATAGGAATAAAGGAGAAAATTTTTAACTCAGCATACACTTTGATAGGACACAAAAAGACAAAAGCACTCTGAGTAGTCATCACTGTACATTTATTTTTTAAAATTAAGGAAACCATAAAGAATACAAAATCACAATGATCATGTGCCCTTTTACATACAATGTCATTAAAGCAAAACTCTATACCAGTTTGTAAAGTATTCAATTTACCTCAAGTCCAAGCTGCATCTCCCTAAGACACTGTTCCCATCACAGTAGCCATTTTAAGCCAATCTTCTTTTAACACACGGGTAGTTTCTGTAGAGAACACTTTTCTCAGGACGAAAATGCATCGAGCATGCATAAGAAAATATATATATTTGCAAATACATTAAAGAGTTTTTTTAGGGTATCACTGAAGAAAATAAAACCCTGGGATTTGCTTCTTTAAAGCACCAATCAAAAAATTCCTCAACTAAAGTCAACTGAGTGATCCACAAAAAGTAGGGTTATTTTCAGTCAAATTATCTCTAAGAATTATGAAAATGCATTTTAAGCCAGGCAGAATTCGAAGAAATAAAAATGAGACATCTCCAGTGATCAGTTAAATCTACATCAATATTCTAGAAGACATATAACTATTTTCAGGAAGAACTGGTTGCATTGGCAAAGCATTCAAGTGAATGAAAACTTTCTGAGAGCACTCACTAATCCTATCTAAACCCACTTTAATGAATTAACTACCAAGATATTTGTTTAAGAATACACTTTACAACTAGTATCAAATCACTAGTCTTAATATTAAAATGATTCTCATTACTAAAAAACAAGTATACGCATTTCTGAAACAAACATCAAAGCAAAGAATTCTAAGTTATCACTACACTAACATGTATGTCATTAAAAAAAATCTGTAAACTTGTTTAAATATTAAATGAGTTTAATTTCAATCTAAACCATTCAATTTTTCTACCACCCTGGATTCAATCAACTGGCTCACCTTTTCTGCTTTCCAGTTACTTCAAGATTAAGATTGGTGCCATTTAAAATGTTAAAGTACCAGTGAAGGTTCATGGTAATGAATTAAAACTTCTCACAAGATAGAAACAATACCCAGTATCTATAATCATTCATCCAGATTTCCAAACCCAAACTACAACTAACCAAAACTTCACAGGCTCTAAAGAGATCTACTTTCAACATACTGACCCAACCTCTCTCTCTCTCTCTCAGACAGACAGACACAGACACACAGACACACACACACACACACACACACACACGTGCGCACACACACTGTGTGTAGTAACTATATAAATTTAAACTTAACAGTTCATGGAACATTTAGTGAATAGCACTTTAAAATGAAAAGTGATCAAGAGCAGGTACATTACACCCTATACCATATTATGTATGGGAATACATTTCATATTTCTCAATTATGATTTGCCAATTTTACCTTCTACATTGAGCCCTTCTATGGTCCATGCTCATCGGCTCACCAATGGCATACACTCAAAGGATTCCTCTTTATGGGTAACTATCTCAGGACCTGATTTTATGAGCTATGATTTGGTGCTTGCAGCATCTTCAGCACTGTGTGTGAAAATGAAGGCAGTATTTTTGAATATTTTTCTTTGTTGTAAAGATAAGCAGGAGTTTTTAATAGGATCAGCACATTTTAGAAACTGAATATAAACAAAACTGATATGGTGCTGCTTTAAGACAGTCATCTTAAGTCAAAATATGTACTAGTTAAACATCATTCCTAAGAACACAAACATTTTAAACTGGCAAAAAATAAATGCAGCGTCAGTTATTAAAATATAATAAATCAGAAACTGGTTATGCAGACTATGAAAGGTTTTTTGTTACCCAGTTAACATTTCACTGATGACATGGCTTTTTTCAAAACTTACTGCCAATATTCCTTATTCTTCCTTGTCAGCAAGTACAAGTCATGAACACAGAACTGTCTAGGAAACTGACCCAAAATGTTCTTACTGAATTACTATACTTTAAAGCAGTAATAATAAAGGAGGAAAAACAAAACAAAAACCCCACAGGTTTGGATGGCAAAGAAAATGTCCTGTCAGTCATACAAACAGGCTGTGAAGGCTGTTGAAATTTCTGACCAAATGATTTTCTAAGTCTTAACTATTTAACTGTTCTTACTGTAACACTTCTATAACTTGGGGGGAGGGGGCACAAAAAGATTTGGATGTTGTTTCAGTTATAGCAGCAATCTACTCATTTTATTTTAATGAAAAAAATTAAAATAAAAACCATTACCCAAAATTATAAACAGTTGCTTGAACAGCTTAACCGACTTTCCACTAGAATGGTAGCATAAATAACAAAATACATTTGGGGAAGCAGTAGCAGATTGCTTTTGAGTACACAACCACAAAAACCTCACAGGGACAACATTAATGTACTGATATATTTATATATATGTCCTTAGGTTGTGCTTACCTGTTGCTTTTTGCAGCAGAACCTAAGGTGGAAGGTCTGGGAAGGCACTGTGAAGTATAAATAATTGCACTGTTTGCAATTAATAAAGATTTTAAACTTTAAACGAATCAAAATCAACAGCCTCCAATTTGTGAATTATGATACTGAATCCAACTATTTCCTTCAGTTTAATTACTAAATGCACCACTTTCCTAAGTCATCTATGCAACAACATCATGCAAAATACTGAAATTGTTCATGTCAATACCCTACACTTAAGATAACAGATAACTCCTTAACTATTAAACTTCAGACTAGACTATGTATCCATATCTAAATAAGGGCAAGGGAAGTCATTCTAAGTTACATAAAACAATCAAAAACATTTCAAAACATCCACAATGAGCTGTACTNTTTTCTGTCCTATTATCTCAACATTTCTGTCCTCATACCTCTTCCTTTAAAGTATATGCAAAACAAACGGTGCTCCCCACAGATGACAGAACTGACATTTATGAAAAGGTGTTAAGTGCTACATTGCTTATAATTTGCAATCTGAAAAACACTTCTGTTTTATACATTTNAAGTTTTCCATATCACTATAAAAGATGCATACTATACACTGAAAATCGGCATTTTAGGAGCACCGATAAACACTATTCAACTTTGTTAATGATCAATTTTCTTTAGCTATAAGCTAAAGCATAACAAAAATACTTACCCATTAAGCTCACTTAAAAAAAATACAGAACTACGTATTATTCTATGTTAAGAGGCAGTTATGTTTTCCCATGATATCAGCACTGTATTCCAACATAATATTCACACAAAATATAGCAATTGCATTATGTGGAACATCGACAAAAAGATACTGTTGCAGTTCATCAATTTGTCATTCTGATGTACTTACAGTGCAATGCTCCTTGAAGGAACACAATCAAGGATGATACACAGCACAGTCCTCCTCACCCCTACAGAGCTAGTTCTATACTGGCTGGATCAAACCTGCACTTCAACAGACAATGGCAAGACAGACTGTATTTGCATGTAGTCTAATATTATTAATATGCAAAGAGCCAACAAATATGCAGAGTAAAACAATGGTTTTCAACAAAATATCAGAACTTCAGCATGAATGTTAAAGAGTAATAAAATGATTCAAGTACACAAAAAATTAATTTGATTCAATGACTGGACTTGTGCAATTACAAGACAAAGCTTATCTATACTGCAAAAAGAAAAAAGCTTGAACGTTTTCATACCCCAGATGTTTCAATGGCAGATGCAATGTAGCTATACTTTTGCATACTATTTACTTTTCTATCCTAAATTTAGAAAGAAACACACTATTATATACATTGAAAAAGTTGCTTTACACGAAAAAACAAAAAGCTTCTTAGAAACTACTCAAATCACTGTCTGAAAACTGTTCAAAATTAGTTATGCTGAAACAGTCTCGGAGGTAAGTGAAGAACAGAAAGGTTAACTGTTGTAGCAGCAGCACAGGTCTGAAACAGTGCTCATACATAAAAGGAAATTTCACTGTTAATGCAATGGAAGTATTCTAAAGATCATTGTATACACATGCAGTTTTTAATCAAACAGAAGGAAAAAAATGAAGATATCAGGATTACTTGTGCTGAAATAGCCAAATACAACAGAAAAGATCCTCCAATCTACCACTATACTACAAGGGGAAAAACATGCCAGTGTTTAAAAACTCAGTAATTCACGGGGAAAGCTTATATATTTGTGTATATGTATCTTAATTTATCACTGCTAAGAAATTATGAATCCTTTACCCACATATCCAACTTACCGACACAGGAGGTTTCATATCATTTATTGTAAAGCACAAAACAGGCATTTTAAAAGTGAAAGTATACATTGAAAAAGTACATTTATATCACAAAGCATTGACCACATAATAGTTGCAAATACATTTGCTGGAATGTGTACATCTACACTAAAGACTAAAAACAAACCAATTTTCATTTCTACACAGAAATATTAACCTCCTATCAGTAGTGATAGATATTTTGTACATTTTCAAAATAAAAAAAAGGAGGGGAAAACACTACTTTAAACCAAAACCAAAATTAAGATCTTCATCAAGTCGTCTGCATCCATATATTTAACAAAGGTTTTTTTCCCCCACACAATGAAGCAAATACTGTATTGTCCACTTCTTATTATTGGCCCTGTGCAGAAGAGATACATAAGAGATACACAAAAAGTTAAAGAAAATCCTTTAAATGGAGCTAATTCAGGAGTGAATCCTTTAAGAAAGAAAAACTGGTTAATATAAATGATGGTGGCTTCTTGCATGATTTGCAAATCCCTAGGGGAAGAAAATTTATTTTTAAAATCAAAGGCATTATAAGAATAGCACTCAGATGCCAGAAAGCATTATTAAAAAACCAAATCCCCAAACACACAATATCATAATTATACTTTACCAAGTAAAAAGTAAAACATTCCCAAACAGACAAACATGCAGAAAACATGGTTGGAGTGAAAAAACAAACGAACAAACAAAATCCAAAACACAAATTAGCAAGTGTATTATACCTGAGGTGCTGGAGGATGCTGCGGCATTCCTTGGGGACTTGTCTGGGCATAGTATGCTGCTTGTTGTCTATAGTATTCAGCCCAGGCTGCACTATAATCTGGCTGACCACCTGGTGGGGCCCCAGTAGGAGCAGGAACTGCTTGACCTTCAGGAAAACAGAGGAACTTTATTGCTCCAACTATAATTAAAAATCTCACAGAATCTCTTGTCTAGTAAAGATAATACCTTGCTTTTTGTAATATTCCTCCCAAGCCTTTGAATAATCTTGTGTCTGCCCTTGTTGACCTAAAAAAACCCCCTGCATGTTAATACAAATCTCCATCCACTGTCTGTACAGCGTGTAACGACAGGCATAGAGGTTCTTGTTTGTCTTGAGTCAGGGCTTCACTTATGCAGCACAGGCTGGCTCACAACTTGTAATCCTCTTGCCAACTTCCCAAGTGTTGGGATTATATATGTGTGTCTCACTGCCCCTTCAGTTACTGTTTATCTTAAATATGCCTTAAAGAGAGAGGGAGGGAGAATGAGAAAAAAGTGCAGCACACACAAA
>LZPO01075991.1:141564-163479 GCA_001675575.1 Neotoma lepida | reverse complement strand
GCTGGTAGTCCTTAGTTCTATTAGAAATGCTGAGCAAGCCAGTAAGCCGCATCCCTCCATCGCCTCTGCATCAAATCCTGCCTCTAGGTTTCTGCCCTGCTTGGTTTTCTGCCTTGACTTCTTCTGATGATGAGTTGTGATGTAGAGTCTAGGCAAAATAGACCTTTTCCACACCAAGTTGCTTTTGATCATGGTGTTTTACCAAAGCAACAGAAATCCTAAGACACTGACCACCCTTTCATTACTTAACTGACAGGAGTTTTTTTTTCGGTGCTGATGTTAGGTAAGTACTACTTTTCTGTAGCTCTAGTAATCTAATTTTTATTTTTGTGAAACAATCAAATAATAATTACCCTGTAGAATTTTGTGAAAATTAAAAAAATAAACTACCTGCATATAGTTAACACTGTAAATTATGCAAATGATGTATGCAGCTAGTAAAATGAACCTATTGACCACTGTAACAAAATGGAAAAAATTCCATTTAATGTTATGGGGAGTAAGTAAACACAGTGTAAAATGTATTGAATAAGTTGTTAGATCTCAAGCAGTCCAAATATCCAAAACTGAGCTCAAGCTGGACAACAGAAGAATTTCTGGTGGTTAGACAAAAGCCAACATTCCTTGGGAATTTGTGAAATCAGTTCCCACCTGCCCAAAGGAGTCATTTCCCTTGCTCTGGCAGAAAGGACATACGACAACTTGTGGTACCCAGCAGCATCTCAATGTCTGCTGGCCTCCAGGCTCCCTCAGTATCACATAAGTGCCTGTTAAACTTTTCAAAGTCCACACTAACATCCTGGTCCTTTCCTCCCCCAGCTACTCATCCTCCTTATAATTCTGTGCACCCTATCTCTCTCTATTCCCACTCTTGCTATCCTCTCTTTCTCTCATCTCTTGCTCTCTATCTTTGCTCTCTCAACGAGCTCTGTTCTCTATCTGCTGCCATCTCAATATCTCCATCATTCTCTCAACTCACCCGATTCCCTACCTGGCCATGCCCACTCTGCTTTCTTTTCTCTCTGCTCTAGACTCTGGATATTTTCTCTCATTTATTCACAAGAAAAACCTTCCCCTAATAATGGAGTAGTCATGTCTGTAGTTTCTTTACTGCACCTCCTCACATACATAAGTTATGTATGCTTATTCTGATGTAACAAAAATATGTTTAGTCTCTGCTGTTAGTTCATGCCTCTGAGTTTCCTGAGCCATATAGGACCTTTTGTTCTAGGGCGTTGTCTCTTGGTGGGCACATACGGGGCTTCAGGATGGGTGCTGGTCACCAGAAAAACTAAGTCATGCTAGAGAATGCAGCTTCCAGGGTGAATTAATACATGACCACACTTGCATGATGAGAAGCCTCAATAACAATAAAAGTTATGCATCAAACCTATCATGTGCCTATCACAGCTGCTCGCCCAGCTCCATGGGGACAGAAGTGTCTGGACCCTTCCAGACTTCACACTAAGTACTTCTTCACAGTCATTCATCTGTATGTTTTATCGTCCTTCACAGTGAACCAGCAGGTATATTTCCTGAATTCTATACGCCGTCACAGCAAATCATCAAGCCAGAGGAAGGGAGTCAAGTCAGACAGTAGTGTGAATGCCCATGCCTAGCTGCTGGCATCTGAAGCAAGAGCAAGCATGTGAGACTAAGCACGTAGTCTGCAGGGCCTGCCTTGACTTCAGTGTTAGAGATGAAGTGCTGCCTGAAGAAAAGAATTTGTTTTTCCTTTTACTATTAGACACTGAGAGTAGATTGGAAGAAAACTCTTTCTTTATATACGAGCCCAAACAGGAAAAGATGAAAAATGCTAAGTTTGTATGTGATTAATCTTTATCCTGGTGGTCTAGGGTTGCACACCTGTTTGATAGGATAGTTTAGCTATGATGCAATTGTGCTACTTTATCCTTTTTGTTTCCCCCCTTCACATGTGCTCAGCAGCTATGGTAACATCATGTGGCCCATCAATAGTCAAGGGCAACAGTATTTTGAAACTGAAACTGAAGTGAAGGTAGGGGAGGGGAGACTCTGCTCTCAAAGTCAGTCCAGGAAGAAAGAGAGAGAAAGGAAAAAATCAGAACCCAATGCCTGCCAGTGAAGAGGGTTAAACTGGGGATGGGGAGACACAATGGACCCCATAAAATCTCTCTCTCTCTCTTTTTTTTTTTTTGCTTTTTGTTTCTTTATATTTGTGTTTTTGTTGTTGGCAGTGGTGTGTGTGTTTTGATTTTTTTTGAAACAGATTCTTATAAGGCCCGGGATGGCTTTGAACTCACTATGTAGCTGAAGATGACCTTGAGCTTCTGATCCTCCTGCCTCCACCTCCCTAGTGCTAGAATTACAGGCATGCACTTCCACCCCCCAGTTTTATGTGGTAGTGCTGGGGACCAAGCCCAGGGCTTCATGCATGCTAGGCAAGAACTCAACCAACTGAGCTACAACTCCAGCCGACCACAGGAAATCTTGACTGGTGACTGAACTCTATCAAGGATATTGGCAGGTTCACACTCTGATCCACTGTGTAGAAGTGAGTGCTCTCCCCTGCTCTGCTCCTGGTGTTCAAGGACGCAAGAAGCGCACACCTGGAAGAGTGCCTGAGGTTTGCTGACCCGCCCTGTCTCCCAACAAAACAGCATTGTCTCAAAGCACTTCNGCACTCACTCAGTAGACTCCANGAAATAAAAGGTAAAGAGGAAAACAGTCCTTGGAAACTGCTGTACAGGATGCAGTCTGGGAGAACTGCTGGACANATGCATTAAATACAGGCATTGCAACAACCTGCACATACCACTCTTCACCTGTNGTGGAGGCGGGGCCTGTGAGCCTTCTGCACGGCCTTGCAAAGTAAGACAGCTGCTCTGGGAAAGGCAGCTCAGTCGTTTGTATTTGTTTTCAATGCTGGTAGTCAAGCCAGGGCCTCACACATGCTAGGCAAGTCCTCTACCGCCAACAGCTCAGTAACTGGGAGGCTCCAATCTGATTTGACCTGGGANGGTCTACTTGGGTGATAGTTTCCTTATCTCTAAGAAGAAAGGTTATAAATTATCTGGCCAGATCTAAAGTNCTAATAGGCTATGAGAATAGAGGGCCTACCTTTTAGATAATGTTTACAGTACAGAGAGTATTTCATACCTTTCTTCAGCATCTCCAAACATGGGCACCTTAGAAAAACAGCAGGGCATTTAACAAAGCTAAGGTTCGGTAGTAACTATACTGCAGGCTGTACTGGAGCTCCTATTTCTCTCTGAAGCAGATGAATAGTAAGTAACCTTGAACGGGTCTCAGAGCAATTCTCTTACAAGCACTGAGAGTAAGGAAAGTCCCTTCTCTCCTCGGGCTGCTGTGTGAGTTAAAAGAAACCCAGTAGGTGAACTGCAGTTTTATACTCTGCATTGCTACTCACTAGAACAACCTTAATGGATGAAAGGTAATTTTTAGGTGTTTTTTAGTGACAGAATTAGTCAACATTACCTCTAGTTAGTATAAAAACTAGTTAGCTTTTATACTAACTAGACTAACATAACTAACATAACCTCTAGTTAGTATGGCACATAAAAGCCATATACACTAATCAATTATGGTGTCAAACCACAGAAGTTTGCACAGTGATATCAGATTTTTAAAATATATTCATTTAATCTGGTCCTCTTGTCAGCTTTATTGGGAAGATGCAGCCCTGTGCCATGCCAGCAATATGTTACCCCTGCAGGATGCCATTTGGGGTAAGCTAGGTCCTGGACTATGCTACAGAACAACATTTCAAGGTTAGTCAGAGTCATTACAGTTATTAAGTTAAGTGACAGTACAGATTTTAGACTTAAGCATGAGCATTGAGACAGAGACATGCAAAAGATACTACACATCCAAGACATGGGTGTACACTTCTTGCTCAGAAAGTGAATTTTCAAAATGTTGAAGAATTAAGCAAGCCAAAACAGTAAGTTCTGTAAATAAATTGTAAGGTGGTTTTTGAGGCACGTTGTTTAGATTTAGGGATGAGAAAAGATTGTTTATACATTAAACTCAAGGCCACAAGTAATCTGGGTCTAAGTAAACATAGTTCATTTGTTGTTTTGAAATGTCTTGGGAAAGAGGGCATTATCTCTGTAGGCAATCTTGGCTTTATCAGCTGTCTTTGAGTTTTTTGACTCTCAGCGAGTAGGACGAGCAAACTCTATCTTAGGTGAAGGACTTCATTTCCTTCCCAGGTCCCCTTAGTCTCCTCTTTTTATCCTGCCTCACTGTCAGATATGGCCAAATACTCTTGAGCAAATTACTTAGAGAAGTCCCTCCCCTCTCTCCTCTCCTCCCCTCCCCCTCCCCTCTCATCCCTTCCCCTCTCCCCTCCCTTCTTTCCTCCCCTCCCCTCCACCTTCTCCTTGTGTGTGTATGTGAATGTGTGCATGTGTGTGTGTGTCTCTTGCATGTGTGTGTGAATGTGTGCATGTATGTGTATGTGTGTGTGTGTGTTGAGGAGTGTNTAAAGTCTCAACAGCAATCTCTCCATGATAATCTGATGTTTTTGTACTGAAGCACAACACAGCCTTGCTGGAGGCAACCTTCCCTTCCCACATAGTTGTTCTCTAAATGGGCACAACAATGGAGCAATCTAAGGCTTTTCTTAGAATAAGCCCACCTGTTTATTTTTAAGATGACATGGCATACAACCTTGCTTTAAAACCAACATTCATAGTGAAATATAAGTGAATATAAAGAAGTAAATGGTCCTGCTTACCATACTGTGATGTTNAGCTGGGTCAAAGGGCAGAGAATAAGTATGTATGGAGTGCTCAGCTATAAGTGGGACATCTATATCACATCCCCTATCCCTACGGCTCAGGAAAAGGATGGNAAGACTAAGGAGGATAGCCACAAGACAGTCTTCTATGCATGACAGGCTGGTGCACTCATGAACTAACAGCATCTGTGGTTGCCTGCAGATGACCCAATNGGCAATGTAGTTCCTTGACTTTGTAAGTGTAGAGATACAGAAAAATAGGACCTGAGGGGTTGGCCCTATTGGTAGAGTGGCCACTACTCAAATATGAGGACCTGAATTCTGGTCCTTGGCAACTACATAAAAAGTGAGTGTGGTGGTATGTGTTTATAATCTCATATAGGAGGCAGGNACAGGAGTTTCCTTGGGCTCACTGGCAAACCATCCAGTCTAGCTAATGAGGAAACTCCAGGTTCCTGTTCCAAAACTTNAGGTGGAGAGTAATAGAGGAAAACTGCTGCCATCAACCTCTGGCCTCCATGCTTGCACATACAGATGAACCCTCCCCACACACACTAACACTCACACACACACACATATAAATACAGAAAAATAAAACAAAGGAACAAAGAAACCTAGCATCAATATTTTGCCATCTTTACTAATGACTAAAACATTACAAGACAGGCTCAAGGCCAATCTGTTTCTCACTCCTAAGAGCTTTTGAGAAGCTTTTAATTTTTAAGAACAATATGAAGATTGAAAAGAAAAACATAAAAAAAAACTAAGACAAATTGTCTTGGGGCTACAGAGACGGCCCAATCGTTAATGTACGCAGCATGTAGGTCCTTGTGCTCCCAGATAAGCACTAGAGAAACCAGGAATGTTAAATATGCAGTGTTGCCTCCTGTTTTCTACCCAGAAGGCTGGGAGCAGAAGTGGTTAATAGCCCAGTGACCTCTGTGCTATCTGTGTGGTCAGGATACATCAGATATACTTCTAGACGTTTATCTTAGTTTGTTGATTTCAGCCAGTCTATAGTGCTAGCCTTCTGGAGACTCTTATCATGAGCATTGTTTACCTTGAGCCTGCTTTCTCGGTTAAAGTATAGAATCTATCTTTATGGAAGACATCACTTGTACTTTACAAGAGTTTTGATGTAGTCATATCTTAAGCTCTGTTGCAAATACAGGATTGAGTTCATTATCACTAGGAAACTTTTTTTTTTTACAAATGGTACTATACTTTAATATGTCTAAAATAAACTACCCAGTGTCATACTTTTGAAATTCAAACCAACACCAGCAACTGAATTGTGCTGAACCAGACTTCCTTCTTGCTTCTCAGGGCTCAACACTTTGCTGGTCCTGGTATTTGCAGAGACCCCACAGGTTAGGAGCATGGACTACTCTCACAGAGGAACAGAGTTTAGCTCTCAGCACCCATACCAGGTGGTTCACAAATGCCTGTAACTCCAGTTCCTGTGGGTCTGATGCCCTCTTCTGACCTCTGCAGGAACCTGCATATACATGTGCACATGCACACACATACACTCACACACACAAATCTTTTTTTGTTTTGTTTTGTTTTTTCAAGACAGGGTTTCTCTGTGTAGCTTTGCGCCTTTCCTGGAACTCACTCAGTAGCCCAGGCTGGCCTCAAACTCACAGAGATCCACCTGCCTCTGCCTCCTGAATGCTGGGATTAAAGGCATGCGCCACCACCGCCCGGCTCACAAATCTTAAAAGAAGAAATTACCTTGTAATCTGTCTAGCAACATACATGCATAATTTTTTCTCAAGTTATTTGTATTCTTAGAAGTGAAAATATTAGCACCACTCTCCTCAGCTGGACTACTTAGTAATTCCTACAATGAGAGCAAGAGTCTGTTCCCAAGCTTTATTTAGGGAACAGTTATTAACTCTGAGAACACAGGAAGGTCGAAACCTCACCTATGCCACCCAGCATGCTGTTTTCTCGTCCTACCCCTAAGGCCAACATGAGCACAATCTCTAAATCTCTAGTGCAAGTAATTTCTTCCACCAACAGGTTTTCTGATGCTGTGACCTCCCAAAAGACCTGCCACCCCAAACCTATGATTGTGGCTGTGTGAAATATCTCAGGGTTGAAAATACAGCTCAGTGGCAGAGTGTTTGCCCACCCTGTATATGACCTTGAGTTCAATCTCCAGCACCTCTAGGTCCCCACCCCCAATCACTTGTAGAAAGCACACTGAGGAAACTTTTATTCAGGACCAAGAAAACCAATAAGGGTTCTATAGCAGGAGAGAAAGACTGGTCTCTGCTGTGGAATATTAGTTTAAGAAGTATTACATTCATTTATGCTATGGAATATTTGTTTAAAGATGCAAANATGTGTTGCATTCTTTTATGTTGTATTTGTTTAATCTTTAAAGCTGTGTTACTTTGCCTACCTAAACACCTGATTGGTCTAATAAAGAGCTGAACAGCCAATAGCAAGGCAGGAGAGAGAAGTAGGCAGGGCTGGTAGGCAAAGAGAATAAATAGGAGAAATCTAGGCTTGAAAAAAGAGCTAGAAATGGGAAAAGGAGAAGGAGGGGAGGATGCCAGGGGCTAGCCACACAGAAAAAACAACCAGCCGCAGAGTAAGAAGGCAAGAATAAAGGTTAAAAGCCCAGAGGCAAAATGTAGTTAAAGAGAAATGGGATAATTTAAGTTAAGAAAAGCTAGCTAGAAACAAGCCAAGCTAAGGCCAGGCATTCATAAGTAAGAATAAGTCTCTGTGTATTTATTTGGGAGCTGGATGGTGGGTCCCCCAAAGAAGAAAACAAAAACAACAACAACAAAAATAACTACAGGCCTCAGATCTGAATGCATTATGAAGCAGGGATTTAAAGCTAAGGAACAGAATGGAGCTAAGAGAATAAAATTTCCCCAAGTGGTATTATCAGGAGTAAATAATAAAACAGCTGTAAACTGGGATAGAGTCTTGCTGAAGACGGACCAAGGTGGCCAGACCCAGAGCTGGCTGAGGATGAGGAATCCAATTGACAAGGGGCCTTGGATATCTAACTTAGAGGGTTCTGGTTAAACTAGTTAGAATTTTTAATTAAAATTCAGCTTTACAAGGATGTATACAGCTGGGTGGGGGAGAAGGTTCAGGAGCCTGAGTCAAGTTTTGTGAAGCATCACAACTTTGTCAACTGCCATAGATGGAATGTTTATTCCTTCAGTAGTTATATGGTAAAGACGCAATCCCCATTGTGATAAAGNAAAACGTGGCCTTTAGGTCAATTGAATCACAAGGTGGAATCTTCCTGGATGACATTAATGCCCTTAAGAGAAGAAACTTGAGATCTCTCTACCACTCAAGACACAGCAAAGCAGCCATCGAATGAGCCAGGAAGAGGCCCTCACAAGAACCTAATCATGCTGCCACCCTGATTAATTGCAGGTTTATAGCTTCCAGAACTGTGAGTGTTGTGCCCAGCTACACATATCAGTATGCCAGCAAAGATGAGTCTCACAACCATAATGGGTGCAATAACAACCCCAATGAGGTGTAAATTTGATGGATCTAGACATGGACACTTCAGTGCCCAGTCTGGACCTCCTCAGGCCCCACACCAGTCCAACCTCTNNTGCTTTCCTTTGCTAAACCCTGCTGCAATTGCTCAGGAGAAGGCCAGAGGTGAGGGGACTCTTGATGATGAGGCTGACTATGTGGCTTCTTCCCTGCTTTGGCTGCATGACTCTAAGGCAGGGGTTCTACTTTGACCCTCAGAAGTACTTGATGTGACATAGCTGCCCACTGTGGCACCTTCTTTGANATCTACCCTGTGTTCTCTTCCTGTCCTTTCCCAACTCAGTTCCCCACTTTCCTTCAAGATTACCGTGACTCATTAACCCAAATAAGCCACTTGCAATAGAACCCCCTCTAAAGGCTCTAAGGGCATGCTTCTGTGTAAACAAAACTCAGAGTGCATACTTCTATTTGTGTCAGATTCAAAAACAAGCAGGCTGGTAACATATTGTAAAGGGGAGATGGNTAGATTCGTGGTTAAGGCTACAGAAGCGAAAGCTAGACTGGGTTTATGTCTAAGAGCTGTGGGGATTGGAGCTGGTCAACTAACATTTCCGGGCTTCATTTCCTCACCTACTGATAGGGATTANAATAAAAGTATTTGCCTTATACAATCCCCTGAAGATTGGAGTTAACATATGTGAAGGATTTAGATTACTTTCGGACAAGAGGACTGTTCCCTGCTATGGCTGTGAGATTACTATTACAGAGGATTCATATACATGTAATCAAACCATAGTGAAGCATTAACAGAATGCATTTACTTCTGGAAGTGGAGGGGCATGACAGGTTCAGGGAGGGACATATGAGAATCTCAAAAGGCATTACTCATGTTCTAGTTTTTTAAGCTTAGGTATAGANATACTTATGTTGTCTTGTTGCCATGCTTCATAATCAACACAAATTATACCTTTTTACACACCAAACATTTAATAATTTTTTCATAAGCCTGAAAAAAAAAACAAAAGAAGTCTCCATTGAGACTTATGGAAGATGACTTGTGGAAACTATATACTCACACCGCCATTCCACCATAGCCATGGCTAGCTTGGTGCATTTTCTCCCATTCTATCCCCCTCTTACTTGGAGGGTTCTCATCTTCACCTACTCCACCTAAGGCTTTCAGCACTTCTTATTCAGGGCACTGAGACTGAGGGAGCCCACTGTTCTCTGTGAGGGCAGGGATTTTTGATAACAAGATTAAGACTAGCTACTGTGGGCTAGGGGCCCATTCCTGGTCCACTTGGCCATGCCTACCAACCTCTTCAATAGCCTTTCTCTTGCTCCCCACTGGTGGAGATGCTCTAGCTAGAACTGTGGTGCCCTCTCTTGGATACTTTACACATTACAAGAACCTTCTTCTTTTAGGATTGCCCTAAGGGTGCATTAATTCAGGATGATGAAATCAATGAGAAGCTAGCTGATGACCAGAATTTTAAGAAGGAGTAGAATCTAACGGAATACAATAGCGCATGACATTTACCAACACTGAGTATTGTTCTATGACATTTTGTTTCAGATGTATTTATGTACAACAGTGTACATGAGGTTTGTCAATTGATATGACATTGAAATTCATGCCCACCTGCACAGCTGTACTGGTGGGAGCCAGCTGACCTTTGACCTCTTATGGATGGGCAAGGTTGTTATGTAACATTTTTGGTTTTTAAATATAGTCATGTCAAAAGTTTCAAAGACTGTAGGCCAATGAAATGACTCGGTGGGTAATGGTGCGTGCTGCCAGGCCTGACGACAGAGTTCAGTCTCTGGGACCTGCCTGGTGTGGGACCTGGCTGGTGGAAGGAGAAGACTGATTTCTCTGACTTCTACATTGGCACCTTGTGTGTGCCCACATTCATATTTATACACAANCACACAATAATAAATACAAATGTAAAAATCTCAAAAATACTATCACTAGACCTCAATATGGTTACTCATCATAGTTTGTCATTTATAGCATTTTAAATTAGCATACATAGCACTGAGTTTTATTGTGNTTTCTTTGGAATATGTGTATGAGTGTGTGTGTGCACATGTGTGGAGGTTAGAAAATAACTTTATCAGCAGAGCCATCTCATCTGCCCCCATTATGACAGTAGGAAGACCAAGCTGAACTGCGCTGGTAGGCTATAATATTAGAGGGTGACACAGCACTGAGAGTCACCCTGGTGACATAGGAGCCTGGGCTGCTCCCTCTATTATGATGCTGCCAAGAGCTAGGCATTCTCCAATAGTGCTTGCAACAGGCCGGTGACTAAGAGTGTGGCACGTGCGCTTACCTAGCCCNAGGAACAACCTTCTGGTACCTACTTACAGGGAAGGGCTACCTTTCTTAGGTGCTCTGCCAGCTCATGCTGAGTGATACACTCACTGATTATCTGTGACAACTCTGAGCTTGGATCACCCTCTAGTGCTAACAGTGACAGCTCCCATATGGAGCTCCCTGAATATGAAAAGGCAAGTCCCGTTGGAACCAGGATTCAGGGTAACACCTACAGGTGAAATAGTGAAAGACATGCGGGTCAGATCACAGACACTTAAGAACCAGGAAATACAAAGCATATTGTTTGTGTTAATGTAAATTCATATAGATATTATAGAAAATGAAGATGCTCCAAAAAGGGGGAAATGGGGGCTGGAGAGATGGATCAGCAGTTAAGAGCACTGGATGATCTTCCAAAGGACCCAGGTTTAATTCCCAACACTCACATGATAGTTAACACCCATTTGTAACTGTGGTTTCAGCCAATCTGATGCAGCCATTCATCAGAGTTAATTTAGCTCCATGTTCTTAATGATGCTTAGTACTTTTTTTTTCTTTTTTGGTATAGGTAGGATAAGTCCAATGTTCAGGCTTATCACAAAGAACACTTATGTACATTTCTGCCATTCACTGATACTTTAGACAACATCCTGCTGAATCTCTTGGGAGGTGACCTTTTCTTCATTAGAGTTCCACTTTTTCCATATCTGAGGATGAGACTTTAATTGCTCTGTCACACTTCCCTNTCTTCTGTCAGATCTCACAGTCCAGGTCATCTGCCTTTGTCTCAGGACAATGTCTGTCTTAGCACTTGTACTGATGTGAAGAGACAGCATGACCANGGCAACTCCTTTAAAGGAAAACATTTAATTGGGGCTGGCTTACAGTTCAGAGGTTTAGTCCATTATCATCACAGCAGGAAGCATGATGACACACAGGCAGACATGNTGTTGCAGAAGGAGCTAAGAGTTTTACATTCAGATCAGCCAGCAGCAGGAAGAAAGAGACACTGAGCCTGGCTGGAGCTTCATGAAACCTCAAAGCCCACCGAGGGACACACTTCCTCCAACAAGGCCACACCTCCTATCCAAATATACAAGCCTATGGGGGCCATTCATATACAACCGCCACAGTGTTCTTATTCAAGATAGCACAAATGTGGCTCTTAACTCTATATTTGATAAATATATATATATGTATATGTGTGTGTGTATATTATAGATAAATAGATGGATAGATAGATGATAGACAGACAGACAGACAGAGGTTTATAGAAAGCTAGATATTGAGACATTGCTGACAATTCCTTTAAAACCGTAACTAGGTTTTTTTTTCACTTGCTGAATCAAGATGATTAGTGCTGGTTTCATGTTCCAACCTGTGCTGAATGTCGCCCAATCAGGCTGAACGGCACCCAATCAGGCTGAACGGCACCCAATCAGGAAGGTTTCAGAGCATCAGTTCCCATTTATTCACTTCCACCTACCTCCATGCTGAATAATTTTTTTCATTTTCAGTTTTTTTTAGCTTTTTATTGATTCTTTGTGAATTTCACATCATGCACCCTAATCCCACTCATTTCCCTGTCCCTCCATACCCACCCTCTGCCCCTGCAACCTCCCCATAAAAACAAACAAACAAACCAAAAACCCTTGCCAGGGAAGCTGCAANGTGTCACAGTGTGTCACATAGTCTACCCCTTTGCCCAAACAGCTTTACTTGCAAATGTTCATTGCAATGAGTNCTTGGACTGGTTTGAGGCCTCTGGTTTCTGCTATACAATCAACGCTGGATCCTCACTGGGACTCTTCTCAAATATCCTGTTGTTGCCCTCTATCATGGAGATCCTGAAGCTTTGGATCTGCAGGACTGGCCCCTTCACGAGCTCTAGAAGTTCATAGATGGGGTAGCTGTTGGGGTGGGCCAGCTCAAAGCCCTGGATCTGGGCCTGGGTGGTAGCTGAATTGGTCANTCTGCCCATTCTCCTGCACCCACACAANCATGACCAGCTCTCCCACCTGCTGTAGGTGGCAAGGGAAGCATCTCTCCAGCAGGTTGGGGCCAGCTCTCCCATGCTGCCCAGGAGAGGGGTAGGGCCAGCTTAGCATGGCACTGGGNCATCAATGTGGCTTCAGGTGGCAGCCCAGACCACAGACATCCACTTGGCCTTTGGTNGTAACATGGGCAACGGACATCAACACAGACCCCAGCTGCAGTAGGACCATGAGCTCACTCAGACATGGCCCTCAGTGACAGCCTGGGCCCAGACATCCTCATGGCTTCAGGTGGCAGCCCAGACCACAGACAGATATCCAAATGACCCTCAGTGGCAACATAGTCCTTGGTCATCAACCCAGACTCCAGCCAGAGTAGGGCCACAGACCCAGACATGGCCCTCAGTGACAGCCTGGGCCCAGACATCCTCATGGCTTCAGGTGGCAGCCCAGAGCACAGACAGATATTCAAATGACCCTCAGTGGCAACATAGTCCTTGGTCATCAACCCAGACTCCAGCCAGAGTAGGGCCACAGACCCAGACATAGCCCTCAGTGGCAGCAGCATGGGCTTGGATATAACCATGGTCTCAGGGGGGCAGGTCAGGCCACTCAGACCAGCATGGCCCCCAGTAGCAGCAAGGCCTTCAGACATAAACATGGCTTCAGGTGGCAGCCCAGACCATAGACAACTGTATGGCCTTTGGTGGTAACTTGGGCCACAAACATCAACACAGACCATGGCTACCATAGGACCAGGGACCCAGACATGGCCCTCGGTGGCAGCCCAGCCCCCAGGACATCCACATGGCTTCAGGTGGCAGCATAGGTTCCCCATATTGGCCTGTTCTTCACTGCCATCACATCTCCAGTTCTACCTCCCTCCACAGCACAGGGACTGCTCCACTTCTCTTTCTTTCCCACATCTCCATTATGTGCTCAGTCTTTCCCATCTCTCCAGCATATATTTGTTCATTATAATGGTACCCACTGCTGTGNCCTGTGGGATCCAGGGTGGGCACTTGTATCCATTTTCAGTTTTTATAGGTGTCTTATGATGCACAAGATTTTTAATTTTGACACAGTTCATTAATCGTTTCCTTACGGTTTGCTCTTTATGTGCTTTATTTTAAAAAGCATTTTTTTTTGGTTCAGGATCCAAAGATGCCCTCTCACACTGATTATTGCTTCCCACATCCAGTCTTCAGCCTATGTGGAATACATGCTTAGTTTTGATGTGAAATATGGATCTCATTTTATTTTATTCCACAGAAGTAGCCAACTGCCCATTCTTTCTCCTTTGATTCATAAGGGAAAAGGAATGACTCACAACCTCAGCAGCAGCCAGGACAATTATCAGAATCTGGGAGAAATGATTACTAAGTTCCCTGGAGCTGCAGTGAAGGCACAGCCAGAGGACAGCTTCTCCATATGGAAGGGGAACTAAACAAAGCACCCTGATTTAAAGGTAGAAGTGTTTTTAATTTTCTATACTGTTGCTCTCCTTGTCAAAAATTCAAGGGCTATTGGCCCTTCACAGGTGCTGCCCTTAAGGGGGCTGCTGCGCTCTTCCCATTACTGTCTTACCACCTCCAAGGTTTCACATTAGCTAAGATCACCAACTGCAATGTGGCTGTCCAGTAAGTATTTCTTGCATGAATGTGTTAATTGCNTCAGTTCCTTTGTACTATATCTACCTGGGAACTGCAGTGCTCAGAAAACATGTAGGAGCTGTATCAGTTTTCTGCAATAAAATCCCCAACAAAATAAATGTAAGGAAGGAAGGGCTTATTCTGGCCTGGAGTTTGCAGTGTGGTCCATTGAGATGGGAGAGCACAGTGGCAGAGCATGAGCAGCGGCTGCTCACCTTGTTCTGCAGCCAGAAAGCAGAGAGGAATGGCAGGGTTGTTCAGCAAGCTTTCTTCCTTTTTTTCAGTCCAGGACCCCAGTCTATGGAAAAATCTTCCTTCCTCTGTAATCAGACGAATCTCTCCCGCCCACCTGTTCCTGAATAACCATTCAGAGGCTTATATTATTAAAAGCTGTTTGGCCTATTGCTCAGGCTTATTATTAATTAGCTCTTACAACTTAAATGAACCCATTTCTATTAATACATGTTTTGCCACGTGTCTCATGGCTTTACCTGTGTTCTAATATATCTTATGGCAGCTGGCGGGCATCTGCCCCTGACTCTGCCCTTCTTCTTCCTGTTATCTCTGCTTGGATTTCCTGCCTGGCTCTCAGCTGCCTTGCCATAGGCCAAAGCAACTTTATTTATTAACTAATGGGAGCAACACATATTCACTGCATACAGAAAGACATCCCACATCCCTCCTCAATTAACCTAATCTAGAAAACTCATCANAGACATGCCCAGAGCCCTGCCCATCAAGTTAACAGTCAAAATCACACTGGATTTCAAGCCTGCTCCATAAAGAGAAAATACATGTCTGGTAATGCATATCTGGGCAAGAACCGATGGTTCAGGAGCTCATAGGCCCTAATGCTAAATGGGCATAGTATCAAACTGTCCTCTAAATTCATACCTTTGTACCCAAAATTTGAATAGTTCTCAGATCAGACCACATAAAAGAAGTTTCTTTGTCAAGTGGACAGTAGTTACTATAGAAACTCACAANGATCAAAGTGTAGAGAATAAGTATCTAAGGAGTGTTCAGTCATTTATATCAGGACATTTATATCATATCCCCTCCCTGCAAGGCTCAGGGACCATCGCAGAAGAGGACATGGAAAGACGGTAAGAACTGGAGGTTGGGAGGGCCAGAGTGAAATACTGTCTTCTGGAAATGGCAGGACCTTTGCACTCATAAATGGTGTGGTTGCCTGTACAAGATCAAGTCAGTCAACTTTCCAGGATNGAGGGGGTAGGATATCAGTCATAATCCCCCACCCATAGCTGAGGAGCTGTTGACAGTTGATGGCTGCTGGGCGTAGTCCCTGGGAAGTCTACTATACTTCAGTTGATCATCTGTACCCATGAGTTCATGGGCAGCACAAATTGCCTTGGAGGGTTATTGGGGGGAAAGGGATATGAAGTTCAGATGGGGTGTTGTGTGTGGGTGTATTAGTTAGGGTTCTATAGATGAAGAGAACTTATAGAGGAACACAGCAGTGGTTCTCAACCCTCCTAATGCTGCTACCCTTTAATACAGTTCCTCATGCTGTGGTGACTCCCAACCATAAAATTATTTTTTGTTGCTACTTCATAGTTGTTAATTTTGATACTATTACAAATCATTATATAAACATCTGATATGCAGGATGGTCTTAGGTGACTGTAGTGGATGGCTATTTTGGCTTTAGCCAGATAGCTAGCACCTCCTTTTTTAAGGGCGTGGCCAAAAACCTGAGCCCCTTGAAAAATCAGCGCAGCTATGTGAGCTCTCTCTGGCTTGCTTCCTTTTCCCTGGGGAGCATTTTTGAGATCATCTCGCTCGCCGTCTTGTCGTTTGCTGTGATCTTAGAAGGCAGAGAATTCCTCNCTGGATTGCTTTCNTGTCCGTCCCTGCTCCCTCCTGTTTTGTTCATAAGTTGCTTATAAATAAAGCTATTTTGATAAAATATATAAATAATTGAGCTGGCCATATAATTGCAACCATAGGTGACCCCTGTGAAAGGGTCATTTGACCTTCAAAGGGGTCATGACCCACAGGTTGACAACCATTTTCCTAAAGGATCTCCTGCACTCCAGACATAATCTCTCTTACATCCATTATGGGAAAGCAATCCAACTTCCCCATAGTAATCTGGATCATCACCCCTTCTAATTCCTTTCTTAGCCTATTTGCTTAAGGACATTAGAAGCCCAAAATGGCCAGGGGGAGGTGTGAGCTTCCAGTTCAATGGACTGTTTGTTGGGTCTCCCGTAAGGAGGGCTTGTGCTTTGGAACCAAAATTTCTAAGCCAATAAAACTTAAGGTTGTGGGAACAGGAAGCAAAATTTTTCATAGTGGGTCCCTAGGGGTGATACTGAGTGGAACTGTTCCCTTTTCTATCCCTTGATTCTGGACCCATGCATCCTGGCTATGGGAGAAACATATACTGGACACTGGTTCAAAGCATATACTACCTTCTGGAGAAACTTCTCCCAGCCCTCCAGGCTGCTGCCACATAATTGGTGCTGTAGTAACTGTGTCTTCAAAAGGCCATTCTATCTTTTTATCAGTCCATCTGCTTCAGGATGGTGGGCAGCATGGAAAGACCAGTGGATTCTTAAAACAATAATGTCTATGTTTTATAACACACCTGACACCTCATCAGGAACTTAAACTCTACTTCACCACTGTAGCTACTGCGATTATTATTCGTTACCAGGCACTTACAAAGAAGAGCAGAAAAGATGAAGTTCTTACTTACCTGCTAAGCACATTTAAAAGGTTGTTGAGATGCAGTAGTGCAGAGAGCCAGGTTACAGAGAAAGGGGAGGAAAGCTAAGGGAGAGTGGGCCTTCAGGGAGGAATCATACAAAGGGAAGGGGGTGACAGAGAGAAATTTAAGNATGCCTAGTGTAAGGAGAGGAACTCTGTAAACAGGGAATGACAAAATATAAAAGAATAGGAAAACAACGCATGAAGAAAGAGTCCAAAACAGTGGTAGCAAATGCAGTAGACAGTCAGGTGGAGGAGTGANCTCAGAAGGCAGACAGTCACCTCTTAGGATGAGTGATCATGGAAGTAAGGTCAACTAGAGACCTTCTGAGCTGGCCCCACAAAGCCTGAAGACCATGGCAAGGATATGCTCAACCCCTGGACAAACAGACCCAGTGTTAAATTAAGGTTCTGGATCCTTAAGAGANTTTCCTCTTTCCCTCTCTTCATTTTCATCATCTACAAAATGGAAACCAAAGAGGCAGTAGAATTATACAATGTATAGAATCATGTTCATTACTTCNCACAGGTCATGTCCCCAACTCTGGGTGGGTCAGGTGATAAATCACATCTTCCCAGCTCTANCTTTGCTTTTGTGAGATTACTAATAACTTTTTAATGCATTGCATAGTAACAGTCTATAGTTTCCCTGAAAAAGCAAACTAAGATGCAATCTTAGGGAAATGGTAGAAGAACTAGTGATGAAATCAGGACTAATGACTCTAGGGATGCACAGGGCTGAGTGGAAAGAGGGAAGACCTGAGTCTCCTGCAGCTAGTATTGGAATTCTAGGTCTGAAAGTTACCCCTTTCTGATTGTTCTCTATTTTTTAAGTATTAGATTNGCAATGGCTCTCTTGCAGGATTAAGTAGCACTTAGACCCCATAGTGCATAACTGAAATCAAAATGGCCCCAAAATAGCTAAAAACATCAAGTTGTGCAGAGCGTTTCTTAATTTTTCCCATAAATATTCACTCAAAAAACTTTAACTACTCCATAACAAGCAGAGATTATTAATGTGAATTAAGTTGCCCTCACTAAGTGCTAACTAAGTGAGTCTACAGTTTTACAAAAAAAAGATTTTGAGTGGCAGGAACAGCAGCACAGGAAATAACCTTACATTTGTATCACATGGACTCAGCACACATGGGTTAGTTGAAGATATTTTAAATGTGATTGTTGGATGGATGAGGTGGATGTGGCTAAGTGACTGAGCACTTACTTGGCATAGCTCAAGTACTGGGTTTCACCCTCAGCATGACCAGAAAGAGAAAGGTTCTCTTAGATTATATAACCCACTGATCCTTTAATTGGAAACGGAAAAGCTCACATCTTCTCCATTTCTAGCAGTCAATCTCAATTCTTATTTCTATTATAGAATTCTTGCCTTGGGTTCTTCCACTGGAAGCAAAAATTGGTTTCATTTAAAGTGAAAATCAGATATTTGTAGGTATCTCTGAACATATAGATGATCCATGAATTTGTTTGTTTGTTTGTTTGTTTATTTATTTATTTATTTGAGGCAGGGTTTCACTGTGCAGCCCCGGCTTTCCTGGAACTTGCTTTGCAGACCAAGATGGTTTCAAACTCACAGAGATCCACCTTCCTCTGCCTCCCAAGTGCTGGGATTAAAGGTGTGCACCACCACCACTCAGCTGCAATCTATGGTTTTTTTATATTCAAGAGATATTTACAATAAACTTGTGTTGCAGAATATTTGTTATTTGTTTACACTGTAAAGATGTGTCTCTGTCTAAGGCAACTTCTGATTGGTTTAATAAAGAGCTAAATGGCCAATAGCTAGGCAGGAGAAAATAGGCAGGACTTCTGGGCAGAGAGAGGGAAACTGGGAGGAGGAATCTAGGCACACATTTTCACCAGCAGACTCGGAGCAAGTTGGATGTGCAGTACTAAGAAGAGGTAACCAAGATGTGGCAGAATGTAAATTAAAAAATATGGGTTAATTAAGTTATAAGAGCTAGTTGGGGCAAAGCCTAAGCTAAGGCCATGTTTTCATAATTAATAATAAGCCTCCAGGTCATTATTTGCGGTCTGATGGTCCAAAGATAGTCCAACAGGAAAGCTTGCTACAAACTTAGTTNNAGTCTTTTAATTAGTTGTCAGGCTTGCATTCTACAACACCTTAATGGCTTCAATTCAGATGCTTCATTTTCANCATCTACATCAATCTTAGAAAGAGACCAGAATAATGTTAACTCATTTTTCTCAGCTTTTGGTAAAGCTGAGAGCCTTTTCTGAAATCTATTCTTAAACTCCACAGTGTTAGAAACACAGCTGCTTCAGACCATCACTTTCACTTCTGGGAACAGTTTCAGTGTGTGAAAGTGGGACATGCTATTTCTTGCCAAATTAGTGAATCAAATCACTCTCCATGCAACCAGCGTTAATGCACCAGGAGAAATATGCTTGGGTTCATGCTTGGCTGGGGCAGTGATTTAGTAATTTTTCCCCTAATAAAGAGAATATGATTTGTTTAATTTTCTGTTTTTGTTTTTTGAGACAGGGTTTCTCTGCNTAGCTCTGGCTGTACTAGAACTCACTCTGTAGACCAGACTGGGCTCAAACTCAGAGATCTGCCTGTCTCTGCCTTCATAATGCTGGAATTAAAGGCATGCACCACCACTGCCTGGCTAATTTGTTTAATTTTAATCAGCACAATTACTTTGCTTCTCCCCATTTTTCATTCCCTAAAATAGGAATGTGGAATGGTTAAGTTTTAAACTATATAAAACAGTTCATCCTTCCTCATCCAGGAGTGGATCTCACTAGCAGGAATGTGGAATGGTTAAGTTTTAAGCTACATAAAACAGTTTATCCTTCCTCATCCAGGAGTGGATCTCACTAGCAGTTTACACATACCAGAACTCAGTGTTATTGAAAATGTTTTCTATTTCATTTGTAACATATTCAGTCTTTGACTCAAAGATATACAATTTTAATCTGCCTAGCAAATTTATCTACAACGTATGCTCTTTTTGATAAGGAGGAAATTGGTGCTTCAATTGATGTATTTTTTCAGTTCATGTTTTAGTTTCTCCTTGCTTAAACTGAGTATGCATTGCTTTTTATCTTTGACATCAAAACAGCATCACAGTCCCTTCTTCACTAGTGGACAATGCATTGTCCCTAAGGTCGGTTTTTCTAATGAACCTGGAGATATTGTTGTATGCCCATACAATGACTCCCAGAATGTACAAAAGGCATTCAGTAAAAGTGCCAAGTGAACCTTGAAATACCAACTTGGCCTCTGAAGCACTTTCAAACTTTAACCTGTGTTTTGGTAATGACTTATTAAGAATACTTCTTACATCATGTTACAAATGAAGTAAATTTTCCTAAAACATAAAATAAGGTTAATTGTTTTGGTTTACTTTTTCAGTGAAGAAAGGGAGATTTTGGCAGTTCACATTTTAGTTTTCATGTGTATGAGTGCTACAGAATGTGTGTAGACAGCAGAGGACAACTTACAAGAGTAGGTTATGTCCTTCCACCACGTGGGAATCCAGGGATCGAACTCTGGTCATCAGGCTTGGTAGAAAATGCCTATACCCATTGAGCTGTCTTGCAATCACTGAAATTTTGATGATTAATTATACATAGTAAAGGATGATAAATAATTGGCATTGGCACAGATTTTAAATATATATATATATATAGTATATAATATAGAAAATATCAAGCAGGAGAGGGATCAGTTGAATTATGAGTGAAAGAAGATAGCACCAATCTCAAAGGGAAAGAGTTATAGAATCTATCAAATAAAATTAGGAAATAAATGATCAAGAGTAAGATATAACCTTAATATGATTGGGACTGGGAGATGCCTAGGTGATACATGATACCTTGAACTCAGCAGTGCACAACTAAGTCCTAACTGAAATGAAGTTTGTCCCCGCCTCCCAATGCCATCAATTTATTTGGCCATATATGACTACAGAACACTTACCCTGATCTGATCATCACACATCTTATCCATGTATTGAAATGTCACAAAATACCCTATAAACATGTACAATTACTATGTGTCAATTAAAAAGAATAGCACAGTAACAAAAGGGTTGAGTGTGTCTGGAAACAGAGCCATTGTGATGCTCTGTTTGATGATGAAGAAGGCTGGTGAGATTTAAAGGAGAGACAGAAAAGCCCTATGGAGACCTTTCTCAGAGAAAAACAAAATGGTGGCACACTTCTGTAAATTGCACTCAGGAGACAAAGGCAAGAAGTTCACTACAAGTTCGAGGCCAGCCTGGTTCAAAACATAGGGAGACACTGAAAAGAATTTAGGGGTGGGGAAGAAAGAAAGGAAAGCATTCAGAGACAAAACTAAGGAAGATTTTCTGACAGGGCAAAAGTAGATAATCAAGTAGGTGTGCTATGAAGAGTCACACTTTGCAAGCTTTCCTAGATGGACTATACACTAAATCTAGGGAGTGTGAGGTAAGCTACATAGGTCACTTANGATCACAATCATTTGATAAGGAATTGTTCTAGTTTGAACTTTGTACTATCATAAACACCATGATCAAAAGCAACTTGGGAAGGAAAGGGTTCATTTGGCTTACAGGTGAGAGTCCATTATCAAGGGAAGCCAGGGAAGGAGCTCAAGGCAGGACCTTGGGGGGAGGGGGCAGAAACTGAAGCAGAAATAATAGAGGAATGATGCTTACTGACTGGCTCTACATGACCTGCTTTCTTATACAACCTTGACTATCTGTGCAGGAGTGGCACTGCCCTCTCACATCAACTGTCAATCAAGAAAATCCTTCCAGGACAGAGGCCAACCTGAAGGACACAAGTCCTCAACTGGGTTCCCTCTTCCCAGATGACTCTCGTTTGTGTCAACCACATAGAATTCTTTTCTTCTTTCCTTCTCTTCTTCTTCTTCTTCTTCTTCTTCTTCTTCTTCTTCTTCTTCTTCTTCTTCTTCTTCTTCTTCTTCTTCTTCTTCTTCTTCTTCTT
>LZPO01075991.1:106936-134984 GCA_001675575.1 Neotoma lepida | reverse complement strand
CNTNCNNNTNNANTNNNNANNNAAAAAAAATGCTCCCAGACATGTCCACCGACAAATTTGCTGGAGGCAGTTCCTCTGTTAAGATTCCCAGAAGGGTCTAGGGCCTGTGTCAAGTTGACAAAAGGGAGTTTAACACATGAGCTGAGGCCACAGGAGTCAGTTAGTTTAGGGGAGCTGGCTGTGAAGTTTCACCAGGTTTCTTTCCACAAGCACAACGGACTTGGGGAAAGGAGGTGCTGCTGCTCCAGACTGAATCCCCAGTTTAGGTACCATGTGCCTTTTTGTTTAGAACATGCATCCTACTGAAGTCTGCCTCCTGGCCTCACCTACCCAGGCTCTGCTAGGAAGGACCCCACTGTACCCACCAGAAAAGAAACCCATGGCCTCCCCNNCCATCGTTATTATTTGTCAGTGTGGACTACTGCACAGAAATAACCTGGAAACTTTGTCAAACCTGATTGGACTCAGCAGTTCCGAGTCCTCAATCCCACCCCAAGACTTAGCAAGCTCTGAGGCATCAATTCACTGATTCCTGCCTCACACACTTTCAATAGCAAAGGCCTAGAGACTAGCATATTCTAAACCAGCTTAAAATAAAAAACAAGTATTCATAAATTTAAAAACAAAGAAGTGATTCATAAACCCTTTGCCCTCTCCACCCCTTCAGTTTTAGAAATATGATCAAGTCTTGGGCAAATGTCAGTAATTTCTTTGAACACCATACTTCTGGGTCTTCCCTTCCCAATTCTCACTTGATAAAATGTTTCTAACTTTGAATGGCATTTTTGGCACTTTTAATATGTTTATAATTTGTTTCCAATTTGCTCCGGAGTTAGGTTNGCTCCTCAGAAGTCTGAAACCTGTCAGAACACATTCCTCTTGCCTGTTCATTGCCAAAAAGTTGTGATAAGCACAGAACTTGTGCAAAACAAATTGCATTTACTTTGCTCACTGAATAGAAATCCAAATAATAAGGCCCCATTCATACACCCNGTGCACTGGAGAAACAAAACAACGCAGGGCTGGGTGCTCTAGAAACTAGGGGACAGTTTCAAGCCACAGCACATGTGATTAATTAGAAAAGAAAGAAAGAAGAAAAAAAACAGGAGGCAATTTAGGATGATTTCTGCTCAAACAAGCTCTTTAAGATGTGTGAAGCAAGCACAAGCAGAGGAGCGTGTTCAAATTCACCACCTTCCTTGCATTGTGTTAAAGCTGGAGTGGCTGCACAGAGCAGCAAATACTGCCTCTGTCAGGGAGCACGGCAGACCAAGCTGTCTACAGAATGCAGGGGCTGCGGCTTGGGAACCAACCAAATGAGATAGAAATATGGGCAAGTTACTTACTCCCTCTCCTATGTCTATGCAATAAAGGAGATAGTCTTGGAGAGCTATTCTTGAGAGGATTATGAGAGATGATACACGTAAAAGGTTCAATCATATAGGGATGGAATAGCAATTTTTTGGTTTAGTATTCACATTATTGTACCCTGCTGGTTATATCACCTTGGCCACCATGGCAGTCTTGAGGACCACTGTGCAGCTATTTCCTCTTAACTGAAACATTTTCTCCTGGAGGGAAGAGGAAGACACCTAAAAACTGGGAAGCAAATGGAGCTTAGAGGTTCCACAAGTTGTAATGCCCACAAGTCCCCAAGCCAAGGTTATGTAAGCAGGGAACAATTGCTATAGGAGAGGGGACTCTTCAGTGGAGCTACTGCAANTTGGGCAGGGAGTTTTAGGGGTGCAGCCTTTGTGAGTTGTCATCTATGCTGGGGGGTGGATCTTTTGGTCACGAAGCTGCCTTTGAGCCACCCATGCCCATGTAAATAATCCATCTCACAACTTCATTGGTTTATCCAGCTAGACATGCGTGAAATTGCTTCTTTGTTCTGTTGTCAGTGCCCTGTCTAAAATGAATAGACGTGTGTTCAAATAGCACAGGGAAAGTCACGTAGTGGAATGTCTTGTCCAGAAGTGTGTATGGAGGTGGCCTGCGAGGCACCAAGAGGTAGAGGGTACCTCAGTGATAACACAGTCACAAACACAGGTTTTGAAGACAATTGAAAAACTGCCTCAATCAGATTGGCCTGTGGCCAGATCTGTGAAAGATCGTCTCGAGCGATGATTGGTGTGGGAGTGCCTGGCCCCCTGTGGGTGGCATCTTCCCCAGCCCCAGGGAGGTGCACCTGGAGAAATGTAGCTGAATATGAGCCTAGAAGCAAGCTGGTAAGCGCTTTCCTCCCCAGCTCCTGCATCTGCTTCTGCTTGAGTTCTTGCCCTGACTTTCCTCAGTGATAGACTGTGACCTGCACGTGTAAGCCAAATAAACCCTTTCCTCCCCCAACTGGCTTTGGGTCATGGTTTATCACAGTAACAGAGAGCAAACTAGGGACACACTTTTTTTTTTTTTTGAGAAAGGTTGACTGACATCAATCATCTTTCTGCTAAAAAGCATATATTTCACCTGGCTACCACAGCTAATTCTTATTAATTCTGTCCTATACCTTGCCCATGGTGGTGGCTCAGGTAAGCAGCTGTATTGACATCTTTGCCTATTTTGCTATGAACAGATTGACTTTAAATTACTTATCCCTGTTAATAATCAGCAAAGAGACAACAAATTATAACCACCCTTTGCATTTAGGCTCAGTACTGTTGCCACAGAAACAGCATCTCAGGTTGGCTACTTAGAAGATGTGTCCTTTCAAAGAGACAGTTAAATTGATGTTGGGCCTTTATGGTCCTTATCCCTCTAAGTTCTCTGTCCCTCAGTTCTCTGAGCNATATTGTTATAAACCCAAGCAATCAAATCCTCTCCCTAAGCCAGGTCACCAGGCCTGAATTCCTGCAAGGTCATAAAGGCAGGTAAGAATTCTCCTCAGGCAGTGACCATCAGGCTTTTTTTTACAACCCAAAATGGGAGTNGTAAAAGAGGAGGTCAACTGAGTGCAATGATCGGTTAAAAAGGGAATTTATGCTCAGTCCACATTCCTAGAAGTAGTTAGGGGTCTATAAAGTTTGTAAGGCAGTATAAGCCTCATCTAAAATTGCACAAAAGATAAAGCTATCCACCTGACCTAGGAAACAGGCATCATTTGTTTGGTCTTGGATGCTTGATAGGTATTTAGATAAGTACACAGTTAGGAGTTCTTAGAAGCATACAAGCATACAAGAAAATCATTGTAGGAACCAGCTAAAATATATACAAAAGCTAAAATACCACCAAGACTCCTTAAGNCAGGGCTTGACNTTCGGAAAAGTCCTTGACTTTTCCAAGTAGTAGCTTTTGTGATAGTAGCTGAATTCCATTACATTTTCCTGTGGCTAGCAGTAGTGGCTCTAGGGCACTAATATGTACAGTGGGGTTTGCATCTCAATTACTTGAAGACAATTACAATATTTATAATATCAAAGTGCATATTTACTCTTTTCACTGCTACTGACCTTCTATGTCAGTTTACCTTTTTTTGGCATAAGATTAGGAGAGCAATTGTTATTTCTCTTGTATTTCAAAAGATCCCCCTAGACTTTGGACATCTGAACTCAGACATGGCAGTNTGATGTGGAACTAACTAAATCTAAGTAAACTTGGATTTTGTAAAATTATTTGCTGTAGGTAAATAGAATGAATCAACTGAGACAAATAAACAAATCAACTGAGGCTGAGATGAATTCTCACGTGGTCCACAATATGGCAAGCATTTTTTTCTGTGAATTTCNAAGGTGAGAGTTAAAAGGATATGAATAGAAAATACTTCTTTAAATTAGACTAGAAGAAAGAATACAATGATAAAATATTTTAAGGTAGAGAAAGAGGAGAAGAACAAACAGAAATCTCTATAAGGACTGCAATTTAACCTCAGACACACATGCACCACCTGTGTGTGAGAGGCTTCAGTGTTTTAGTGAAGACTGAGCTGTCAGTTGGATTCAAACAAGCTCACCTGTGTGTAAGAACCAGGTTAAATTGCACAATGTGAATGCTGAAAGAGAAAACGGATGGAAACTGCTCTGGCACTGTGGTAACACCCAATACATTTTAGCTCAAGCTATGCTAACGTCCAGCACAGAAGTGACGCTAAAGGGAAACCATTAGTAAAGCCTTTAGAAGGTCACATCAGGAATGACAACCAGACAGACAGCAAGCGGCTGCGGGCTCTCTTCTGCCCACAGTCATCACTGGCCTTGTTAGAATTCTGGAAAACAACAATCAAGCAAACACTGCATAAAGCACAAGCCAAGGTAAAACCGCTAGGACAGCCAGGGCAGTGTCACCAGCCTCCCTTGCCCAGTGATGGTTTTGAGGACAGCAGCCCACTCTGGGATCTTCATCCCTGGTTCCAGAGAGCAGAGCAGATCTTCCTCACTAGTTTNTATGTGACTTGCCTGGGGGCTGCCTGAAGGACTGAGCCAATGGGCTCCCCACTCCCACTGCTTTCCTGATTTGAAACTTACCTAGCCTGGAAAAAGGCTTTGCTCAGAACATCAGAGGATAGGAAACCTGCAGCTGCCTAAGGCAAGGTTGTGCTTGAAAATCANAGTGGACCACTTCNGGATAGGTAGGAAATGTCAAGGGGAAAATTGCTTTGGAAAGTGGGGCATCCAAAAAGTAAAATCAGAGCCAGTCATGGTGGGGTATGTCTCTAATCTCAGCATTTGGGGGGTGGAGACAGGAAATCAGGGGCAAGAGTTCCAGGGCAGCCTTGGCTACATGAGACCCTGTCTCCTCCCCTTCCTCCTCCACCTCCTTCTCCACTTCATCATCATCAACAAGAGCAAGCAGCAACAACAGAAAAGTCAATTCAGTTAGTTTCCCTGCATTCAGAGGAATTTAAAAAGACACACACACGGTCAGGACAAGGTTCATGTTAAGTGCAGAACTCAAGACTCCACTTCAGCTAATTCCTGAGACTCGCCTCAACACAATTTTGGCTCAGGTTTGAAGATAAGTCCCAATACAGAGCCCACTTGGAAAAACTAGGACAGGATGCCCTCTTCCTCTTCCTCCTCCTCCTCCTCCCTCCTATCTAGGAAAGCAAAGAAATTTTTGTCCTTATCCCTATACAAAGAACTACAGGCNACTAAGGAATGCTGAGAGCAGGAGAAATAGTCTTCCTCAGGGAAGAGCACACCAGTTGGTTATCCAATACTAAACGGTCAGCGCTGAAACATACATATGAGTAGCATTATACAGATGGAGCAGGCTGTATTTAAATGTTTAGGAACACACACACACACACACACACACACATGCACGTGCGCACTGTGTGTAACAACGTTTAGGAATATATATGTAACAACAATTAATGAAAAAGAAGTTATAAATTTCAAAGAGCTAGGAAGGGTATGTGAGAAGGTTTGGANTGAAGAAAAGGGAGATGTGATATAATTTTTCTATAATCTCAAAAGATAAAAGAAGTAATTTTAAAAAACTGGCTGAAAACTGGAATGGAGCTCAGTAGTAAAGTGCTTTCCTAGCATGTGCAAGGCCATGTGTCCAACCCCATCACCACATAAATAAAGAACACTTCTTTATTTAAGTGGCTTAAAAAAAAAACCAAGAAAATCCATATTTTTATATTAGAAAACGTACGGGGAAAGGTCCCCCTAGAGGCTCCGAGCCAGTAGGATGTATATGCTTTCAAAAGAGATCTATTAGATTGGCTCACACAGTAGGGACTGGGTAGTTCAGCAATGGCTGCCTTCGTCCTGGAGTGTCAGAGACTTTGGTAGCTGCTCAATTCATGAAGGCAGCTGCCTTCAGTGTGTCTCTGCTCTTGGAAGCCTGGGAGCTGCCTGGGCATTGCTGGTGCTGAATCCACATCAGAAGACCAAAGAAGCTGGAGTCTGATGTCAGCCATGCATGGTAACAGAAACAAGAGACACACTGACTAGAAAGAAGTGGAGCAGGCGTGTGCACTCCCCTTTTCCCCTTTATTGTATCTGGACTGCTCAGGGGAAGGTGCCAGGGTGGGTCTTATCACCTCAGTTAAAAAAAAAACCTCTGAAAGCTCTCCCAAACACGCCCAGGAGTGTGGCAAGCTGACAGTCAAGAAAACCATCACAGAAAATATGGCTCATTCAAATGGATAAAATAACCTAAAACCATCCCTGAGTAAGANAAGTTAGAGCCACTTGGTGAGATCTTATAGAAGTGACTGTTAAGTATTCTCAGAAAGTTAAAAAAAAGAGCAAATAAAGTACACTCGATGCATGATCTGAAGATTCCACAAATGGGTAAATAAATTCAGCTATAGGATATAAAATCAACATGAAAACATAGAAGTAAGTCTTCTTGACTATGTAAATAAATCATCAGGTATGACACCAAAAGCATAAACAAAAATTAAAGGCAGATTAATTGGACAGCTTTAAAATTAAAAATGGCAGTGGAAGGAAATAAAGAAGACAGTGGCTAGACTTTGATTCGAATGTGTATCAAAGGTGTATGTAGAGGAGTTGGTTCCCAGGAGGTGAGATCAGTGTGTGGGGAGGACCTGTGAGAGAGGGCTTAGTGGGAGTCCTTAGGGTTTCTTCCCACAGAGAGGATTAAGTAGTTCTTGTGAAATGATTTAATGGAGCCAAGTTGACTTCTCCCCATGCTCTGTCTTCTTGTCCCACTGTGTGACCTCTCACTGTCACACCTCTGCCAAGATGCCATCTGTCATGATTTGATACAGCCAAGAGGGCCCTAGCAAAGACAGCCAAGCTATTTCGAATTTTACTCTCAAAAACTGGGACTGTGATACCTGGCTTTGGGTGTTTTGTTGTAGTAACAGAAAATGGATTTATGTAATAGCTAGTGTGTGTGTGTGTGTGTGTGTGTGTGTGTGTGTGTGTATGTGTGTGTTGGGGTATTTTAGAAGACAAATATGATAATGGTCTAATATCCATAAAATGAAACAAATTCTTCTATATGGAACAAAGACAATGATATATTTGTGAGTGATGAGTAGGAAAAGAAAGAGGAAGCTGGTCAGTGGTGGCGCACACCTTTAATCCCAGCACTCGGGAGGCAGAGGCCAGCCCAGGCTACCAAGTGAGTTCCAGGGAAGGCGCCAAAGCTACACAAAGAAACCCTGTTTTGAAGAAACAAAAAAAGAGAGTGGGGAAGAATAGACAGAAACATGACTAAATCTTATACCTTTTCAAAATTAACTAGAATGGAAAATGATGTAAAATATAAAATTATAAAAATTATAAGAATGAGAAGGAGAAAATCTCCAGGGTCTGCAACTTGAGGTTTTGGGGATAGATACCAAAATATGATCCATAAAAAGAACATCTGATAAATTGAACCTGATCAAAATTTTAAGGTTTTGTTCTCCAACAGACTTCATTAAGATGTGAAAAGCCTGGGGATGCAGCTCAGTGACACACAGCTTACCTGACATGCATAAGGCCATGAGTTTGATCCCTAGTGACACAAAAAATGAATAATATTTTTTTTTAAATGAGTAAACCTGATGAAGAAAATGCAAATACAAGAAATGTTTGCAAATCACATACGTGAGAGGCAGTTGTAAACAATATATAAAGGCTTAGAATTGTAACAGTGTTGGGGTGTTCACCTAATACACAGGAGGCCTCTGCTCATCCTCATGACCACACACACACACACACACACACACACACACACACACACAGAGGCACATAAAAAATTCTCAAGACTCAACAACCAAAAAGTGAAACTCTCATGAGAAATGAGCATGTCACACAGGAGACATTTGGCTAAGAGGATACACAGATGGCAAACTGACATTAACGGTGATCATAAAGGAAACACAAATGCAGATCGTAGTAAAATCACTAAACACCTAACAATAGCCAAAGTTTTGAATTAATAATACCAAAACGGGTGGACACAAAACAGAACCCATAAAAACACAAAATTGGAAATCATAATATGTAAGCAAATGGCCTGTAAGGGAAAAAAAAAGCCCAGACAAAGTTATGAGACAATAAAGCTTCCAAAAATACCATTGAGTTTGTTTTGTATTGGCCATCTACTGCTACTCATGGCCCTACCCTCAAGTTGGTTTATATACCCAATGAGACTCCATTGGAAAAAACTAACTTTTCCTTTGCAAGTGGATGTCAATGGAAGACAGATTCTTGGTTTGGGATAGGAGATTGTGTCCACTTCCCCAGCTTACTGCTTGGGCCCCATCTGGCTTAGATCTGTGCAGGCCTTGTACAGGCTGCCATCTTGTCTATGAGTTCGTATGTGCTGCAGTCCTGTAGTGTCTGGAGGACACTGATTCCTCAGAGTCCTCCATCCTCTGGCTCTTACAGTCTTCCCTATTCCTCTGACCTGAGCTCATTCCATTTAGGACTGAGTATTCCAAGGTCAAAGAGAGACTTTTTTGATGAGGGGTAAGAGCCACACTTACCTTTGAGGATAAGGATACAATTTAGAATGTAGTAAAGGATTATCTGATCTAGCAAGTGTTAGTAGTAGGTTATTTTCTAAAATCCATGGCCTTGGTAGCCCTGGGTGGTTGGCGAGACTGCTAGTACCATCCATGACTNCCNTCCTGTTAAGTAGCCTTAAGTCTCATTGGACAGCTTTGGTTACAGCCAATACATGAGTGCCACTTTTGTACTTTTAGGGATATCTTGCCATGCTGGTCATTGTGGTCCATAGGCATCCCAGCTGTATAAAATTATTGATTGCTTCCCTCCTTTGGCAGCTTGCTTACATATTATGGTTTTTGATTTTGTGTTTTTATGGGTTCTGTTTTGTGTCCACCTCTTTTGGTATTATTAATTTAAAACTTTGGCTACTGTTAGGTTTTTAGTGATTTTATTACAATCTGCACTTGTGTAATTTAGTATCTACTATATCTCCTTTCAAAAATAATTTAAATCAGTAGGCAATGCAATATATGAAAAATAATATTAAAATCATTAAGTGCATTAGCATTATTAGAAAAATTAAATACTAGAAAATTAAATACTTTCTAGTATTATGGAATTGGGTCTGCAGGAAGGAAGGTTTTGGGTTAGATCTGGATTGAATCATCTGCATGCAGTGTCCTACATTTACACAATTTTATTTTATTTTATTTTATTTTATTATTATTATTATTATTATTATTATTATTATTTGGTTTTTCGAGAGGGTTTCTTTGTGTAGCTTTGGCGCCTTTCCTGGAACTCCCTTGGTAGCCCAGGCTGGCCTCGAACTCACAGAGATCTGCCTGGCTCTGCCTCCCGAGTGCTGGGACTAAAGGCGTGCGCCACCACTGCCCAGCCATTTACACAATTTTAAAAGGACAGAGTTACATTAACAATAAACTGGCCACTAACTATCAGCAGTTGTGTGTGGTAGGCAAAAGAAAAGCAGAAGGGAAGTGACCATATCAGAGCATAGCACAAGGGCATTCCTCCTGGTGACAAAATAGTCCTGCACTTTAGCCGCAGTTGTGGTTATACAAACANGTAACATGATGAGAGCACACAGAATTATATGCTCATGGTGTTTNGATGTCAGGTTCCTGGTTTTGATATGCACTGTAGTTATGTGAAATGTAACCACTGGAATGTAGGGGAAAGGTCCTTCTTGTGTGACTCTTGAGAATCTGTGCTTACTGGAAACTAAACACCTTCACACTTACCTCAGCACTTAAAGTTTAATCAATTTTAAAGTTGCACAAGCTAGTAACCATCTTTAAAGTGACAGAGCACAGACTAAAAGCTACAGACCAGGGGTCTCATCTGGAGAACTCTAGCAAATACTCGAGGAAAAAATATGCCTTGTTTTACTCAAACTTGTAGAGAATAGACAAAAAGAAAAGTAATGTCCATCTCCTTTTATAAGGCTAATATAACCTAGAGACAAAACTCTTGTAAGGATACTGTTGGAAATTAAGAATTTAAGACAACGTAATCATGAACATAAAGGAAAAATCCAAAACAAAATTAGCAAACTAGATGCAGCAATGTGCAATATAATTACATCGTGACCCAAAGGCAAGAACTAGAAATCGGTATTTCTCATCTTCACTATCTCCTTCTCCCTTCCCCTTAAGACTTGGGTAAATGTGCTGGCACTCTGTACAGAGGCAGCCTTCCCAGACTTCTATTCCCTTTAATCATGTACTGTCTTGTGTGTGCAGACCTGAGGAATTAGGAAGGCTCAGTAAACTAGTTAGAAGACACAGAATGAGAAAGAGAGGGCTGAAGATGGGTCCTGATGAAGATGGAGGTGGAGATTTAGGGCACAACAAACTAGGTCAAAGTGATGGAAGTTTTATTTTATTTTAACATTTGTAACAGCACTCCCATCTGCCATTAACAATGTCTGGCACAAGCAGGTAGGTACTCAACAGAAAAATGTAGCCTGAATTGCATAAAGCAATGCTGAATAGATCTTCATGGATGCCAGGACTATTGAACAGATGANGAATTAGTCAGTTCTTGGGAAAGACCAAAAGAGATCGAGATTGAGAAAGAGAATAAATGAACATGAAAGAGAGGATTTCCAAAGTGACCTAAAAGGTAGTGTTTTATTACAATGTACATTTAGTGTTCATTTCCCTTTTGAGTTTCAAATGGTATGGTCCAGTCATTTGTGTAATTTAGTATCTACTATATCTCTTTTCAAAAATAATTTAAATCAGTAGGCAATGCAAAATATGAAAAATAAGATTAAAATCATTAAGTGCATTAGCATTATTAGAAAAATTAAAACCAAGATAAAAATTGAAATAAACAGGATCCTTCCTTCAGAATGATTAAGGTTGAGAGTGACTTGGGTGTTGTTGTTTGTTTTTCCTCTTTTGGGGGGCCTGCCACCCAGCTCCCAAATAAATCACAATGGAGNCTTATTTGTACTTATAAATACCTGGCCTTAGCTTGGCTTGTTTCTTGCTAGCTTTCCTTAACTTATATTATCCCATCTATATTCTGCCTCTGGGCTTTTACCTTTCTCTTACTTCTGTAAATCTTACTCTTACTCTGTGGCTTGCTGTGTAGCTGGGTGGCTGGCCCCTGGAGTCCTCCTCCTTCTTTGGCTACTTCTTTTTCTCCCAGATTTCTCCTATATATTCTCTCTGTGTGCTAGCCCCACCTATCCTTTCTCCTGCCTTGTTATTGGCCCTTCAGATCTTTATTAGACCATCAGGCGTTTCATACAGGCATTGTAACACAGCTTCACAGAGTTAAACAAATGCAAAATAAATAAAGTAACACGCCTTTATGTTCTACAACACTTGGGCTCAGCATAGACAGCCAGGAAAAGTCAGGCTCCTTGCTGGGTATTTATCTCCATGTGCCTTTCTTCAAAACCACAGTCTTCTCAGATCTGAAGGTCACATGAAAGAGCCTGAGGTCATATGAATAAGCAGATTCCCCCAAAAGCATAATATAAAGGAAAGAGAGTCAATTTTGCTTAAGCTTAAGGAAAAACAGTTCAAATGATCAAGTGCCAATCAAATTTGNGTTAGTTATTTTACAACTGGAATTGCCTTTAATTGTCACTACTCTCTGAGGAAGCCATTATGTTTTGTAGATGAGGAACCTGAAACCCAGNAAGTTTAAGTGACATACACAGGCCATGAAGATAGCAAGTGGAAGAATCTGGATTTGAATTCAGATTTATCTGATTCCCAAGTCACATCTCTAAACCACCGAGCCTTGCTTGCTTCTAAAGTTTCACNCCTTTCCTTTAACTACTGAGTCTATTTCAGATTACAGAATGGTTATGAACAATGACCCTAATCTTAGAATTGTTTTGTTATAAGTATCATTTTAAAATCAGACAGGAATAAAACGTATCTCCCCCAAACAAAAAAAAAAATCCAAAACAAAAAGAACATGCTGGACTGTGCAGTCCCTCTTGACTACACTATGGAAGGATGTAAGATCTAATTCCTGGGAGGGAAGGAAGCCCTGTGAATTTAAATTTTAAGACAACCTTGAGAATCGCCCTGGTTAGACCACTTTTTAACACTATGAAGTGATCATCTCCTGGAGAACATGGCCACTTGTCACTCATCCAGATGTGGCTCTGTGTGTCCTGTCACCCCGAGGCAGCTATTGATAGCCTCCAGCACACCAGCTTCCTTCTTTTCATCCACTCCAGTTGTATAGCATGAAGCCTGCATGCCAATAAAGTGTACTGAGGACTTCATCAAAATGTTAGTGTAGGCAAAGGATTATGAGCATTATACATGCAAAGTATATCATCTACTGATGAATATGTAAGCACTCAAGACTGAAATCAAGTAGGCCAAGGTGCCCCGGAAGAGCATGTAGAGAGATGATGTAATCTCTTTCTCACTTAAGTAGCTCCTGGCCTTACTGTCAAGTNGAGTCACAAGCCACTGATTGGGAATGACTGTATATGGGAGGCTGATTTGATCCCCAGACTAATGTACAAATCTCTGTAGTGACATATTCTTTCCTCAGATGTTTCAGGCCTTCAACCTCATCACACTGTCAATTATTCCTCCCTTGTTTATGTAAAGTAATTTGAGCATAAACTGAAAGTCAGAGACATCTAGGTTTGATTCCTGACCCTTCATTTACTAGCAAAGTGGCCCTGGCCAAGTACTGGGTATATGTATGTCACATTAATCTCCATTGCTGCTGTAATTAAGTACTACAAACAGGAGTGCTTAAAACAACATATATTTTTGTTTCATTTCTTTCTTTCTTTTTTTTTTATTTTTTATTTTGGCTTTTCGAGACAGGGTTTCTTTGTGTAGCCCTAGCTGTCCTGGAACTCACTCTGTAGACCAGGCTGACCTCAAACTCAGAGATCCTTCTGCCTCTGCCTTCTGAATGCTGGGATTAAAGGCGTGTGTCACCATCACCCACCTTGTTTATTTCATTTTAAGAAATCAGAAGCTGTCTTAGTCACTGTTCTGTTGCTGTGAAGAGACACCATGACCAAAGCAACTCTTCTAAAGAAAAGCATTTAATTGGGGGCTTGCTTATGCAGGTGTGGTAATAGAGAGACAAAGGGGAAGAGCAACACTAGGCCTGGTGTGAGCCTTTGAAACCTCAAAGGGCACCCCCAATAACACACTTTCTCCAACAAGGCCACACCTCCTAATCCTTCTGTAATAGTGCCATTCCCTGACACCTAAGCATTCAACTATATGGGCCTGTGGGGGTTCTTTTACAAACCACCAAAATGGATGCTTAAAACAGCACACATTTTTATTTGTTTCATTTTAAGAGATCTAAAACTAAAAAACGGGTGTTAGGAGCCTGAAGCCAATGTCAACAAAATTTCATTCCTTCTGGAGGCTCAAGATGATCCTTTTATAGCTTTTAGAAGCCACCTTCCTTCCTTGACTTGTGGCCCCCTCCTATCTTCAAAGCCAACAATCACATCACTGAAGTATGTTTGGCTGTATGTTGATTTCTAAGCTTTGACTATATAATGGCTATTCTTGGTTGTCAACATGGCACACCTCGGAAGAGGGAAGCTCAGCTGAGAAATTACCTCCATCAGACTGGCTGTCATGGGGCATTTTCTTGACTGCTAATTGATGGAGGAGGGCCTAGCCTACTGTGGACCCCTGGGCAAGAGGTCCTGGTTGTATAAGGCAGCTAGCTGGGCAAAAGCAGACAGCAAGCTAGTGCGCAGTGTTCCTTCATGGTCTCTGCATCAGTTCCTGGCTGAAAGTTCCTGTCTTGAGTTCCTGCCTTGGTTTCCCCCCATGATGGACTATAACCTGTAGGCCAAATCAATCCTTTACTCCTCCAGTTGCTTTTGGTCAATGTTTTATCACAGCAACAGAGAAGCAAACCAGGCCAGGCTCAGTGAACCATGAATATAAGTCAACCTATTTAGCTTCATGCTTTGCAAAAATACTTCTGCTTGTGTAGATTAGTACTCTGTTGACTTCCACAAACTACTCAAGATTTAGCATTTCCACTGACTAGCTAACCATGATATTCACCTGGTTTGTGATGCCAAGTGCTGTCAGGCTGTGACTGCTATTCAATGNCCCTTTTCACCGTTTATCATACACAGAATGAGTATGGGCAAAGTCTGCTTAAAGATACACATTACAAAGCACTAATCCTGAATTATTGCCCATCCATATTGTACACTGCAATTTAATAAATGGAACAGTGTTAGGGGTTTATATTTAATACAAACTCCTCAAGTATGCTAATGAAAGCTGTAGCCCATGTTTGTGCATTACTGAGAATTCAAACTAACAAGCTTCAGAGGAACTATGAACCCTTCAAAAATGTTTTATACTTTGTGTATCTCTCTCTCTCTTTCTCTCTGTGTACATCTATTTATATTTTTCTTAGTGGAAATTTCATAACTTCCAACATATTTTAAGGGATTCTGATAAAATTTTCAAACAGCAACANACAATGTTAAATATTTACTATTAACATATTTGGACTTGTTATATAAAAAGCCTTTTCTTCCTTACTCAAGAAATAAAGTATAATATTAATATGTGAGTGTCTAATACATGCATTCTACTGTGTAAGATACTGTTGGATACATTCCCCCAAGAAAAAACTTTCAATTTGGTTAAGGATAGTAGACAGACAGACAGACACAGACACACACACATGCACACATGTACCCTAGACTGTATACTTTAAGTCCAGAATGCTAGAATTTTAAAATAAAATAAACAATACATATATATTCAACTGGGGGAGAAGAATGGTTGCAAATCCCACCTGACATTTTCATTTTTACACAGAATATTTAAGATCAGTAGATAGGTATATCTTGGTTATGGTCCCTTCTCCATCACTTTTTGGTTGTTTATTTCTAGGAAAGTCTTTTTAATATTTCTGGGTCCCTTATGATTGACTTTTTTATAGGGATAATGGCACATAATCTTTCTGAAAGCAGGATAAGGTCTATATGATATCCTGAGGCCCCTGATATAAGTGTGAATGTATGCATNTGTGTATTTGTGTGATCATGCATATCTGCATATAAATTATTTACATTATGAAGTTAGAAAATGCAGAAGAGTGGAAAGATTGAAATATTCCAGATGGTAGGTCTTATCTGGTAAAAGCGCAAGCAACACCGATTTAGCTTGGCATTGTCTCAGAGACAAGTAGTGTGTATCTCATAAAATGACACACAAGCTGAGCACAGCATGTGCCTGTGGTCCCAGCTGCTTGGAAAGCTGAATCAGGAGAACTGCTTTGGCCCAAGAGTTTGGATTCTGTCTGGCAACATAGAATGATGCTGACTCTTAAAAAAAAATAAAGTGATGCATGCCCTACATTGAATTTTCATTTAAAAGTGAACATTAATGCAAATATAGCATTAACTAGAAGAGAAGTGTGTAAGTAATGACAATATAGATAAATACAGCATGTATATTTATATAAGCAAAATGTTAAGCATACCTTTTACAGAAGTTATACATTTGGACATTTTGATTATTTTTTAATATGAATGTTTCACAATAAAACACAACAAATATCTTTTGTGGGCTGCCAAATTCTTTGAGCTGTCATATCCATGGAGACATGAAACTGGAAAATTCAGAACTGACTCATTGTTTGTGTCCTTTTTATCATTATACTGCAGGCCAAAGACCAATGCTAAGTAAATGCTTATTTGTATGACCTTTTACCCTGTTAGCTAATCACACAATAGCTTCTATGAGAAAAAAAAAGGAAGAAAGAAAAGAGAAAAACGGGGAAGGAAGGAAAAAATAGTAAAAGAAAAGAAAAAAATAAATGAACACACTAAAGCAGAGTCCAAAGTTCTTGGAATGCTAACAGAAGACTCAATTGTGGCAGCCAATGTTAATATATGTATCAATTTACCTAGTCGCAGCTGATGGCTGTCCCAGTTAGCCAACTTCAGCAGCAAAGGGACTTCAGGATAAACAGTGGCTGAGATATGTCATAATGATTGCCAAAAGGAAAGAACCATGAAAGAGTAGGTTGTGCAGGTAGTTTGTGTCTGATAAAAAGAGGTGAAGAAGAAGAGCAGAAAGTGGGAAGCAGTAGGCAAGGTTTTGTCTATGTTCGTTTGTAAGGAAGAGGCTGGAAATCCAGGAGATGATGGAGTTGCTTTGCTTTCCAAGGGACTCTTCTGAGTTCTCTGTGGTGATTGTTAGTCATACTCTCACTGTTATGGTTTAGATGTGAAATGTACCTTAAAGTGTACGTGCTGAAGTCTTGGTCCCTAGTACAGCAGTATTCAGAGGCAGGGCCCTTGAGAAATGACTGGGTCATGAGTTCATTATTCATTGAATTAGNTCATTGATGAGTTCATGGTTGAGTAAATATTTCAGATGATGGAAATTTGGGGAGGTACTACCCACTTGGAAGTATGACTCTGGGTATGTATAGGAAGGGGATATACTGCATGGGCCCCTTCCTTCCTCGCTCTCCCTGACCACAATTAGGTGAGTAGCTGTACTCCATGAGCTCCCTACCAAACNTGGAGCCAAGTGCCCATCAACTGAAACCTCAGAAACCATGAACCAGAAAACACCCTTCTTTATACATTTCCTTAGGTATTCTATCACAGCCACAGAATACTAACCCAACTCCCATGAGACCTCTGTCCTGCATGAAACATGTCACAGAGAACTCCACTTTAGGAAAACATGCATATAGTTTAGGAGTTTCTCAACTATAGAGTATAATAGATAGAAATAAGTACCTGGAGATTACCCAGGAAATTGGCTGAATGATTTAGTACAAGAGCTCATGTATGCTTGTGGAAGAGCTAGAGTTCTAGACTTCTCTACAGGTACTCTCAACTATGCTACCCTGCCTCATCCCTCATTTATTATTATTATTATTATTATTATTATTATTATTATTAAATTAGAATATTCTTGCTATGGAACCTAGAGACTCTCCAAGGTATCTCTGGAATTTACTAATATTGATTCAGTCAGACATGTGGCTCATGCTTATAATTTCAACACTTGAGAGGCCAAGGCAGGAAGATTACAAGTTTGAAGACATCCTAGGCTATATAATGAGACTGTGTCTCACAAAAAAATCATCAAAACTAAATGATAGACCTAAAGTCTAAATTGTTTTTTGTAGATGAGTCTCAAAACCCAGGAAATAGCTCAGAGATCATCAATAATTTATGTGAAATAAATTCATTTTAACAATGCAAGAATACAATTAAAAGTTGATACACTGTTGTATAAATTCAAAACTACAACAGTCTTTATGCTTCATATTGTTTAAGACAGGGTCTTGCTATGTAGCCTTAGATAGGCCTTGAACTCATTATCCTCTTATCTTGGAACTCCTAAGTACTAGGATTACAGGCATGCACCTCCACACTTAGCTTATTTATTTTTATTTTTTTATTTTTATTTTTATTTTTTATTTTTTTATTTTTTTCGAGACAGGATTTCTCTGTGTAGCTTTGCGCCTTTCCTGGAACTCACTCGGTAGCCCAGGCTGGCCTCGAACTCACAGAGATCCACCTGCCTCTGCCTCCCGAGTGCTGGGATTAAAGGCGTGTGCCACCACCGCCCGGCGCTTATTTATTTTTAAAACAGGGTCTTACTGTGTATCTCAGGCTAACTTCTAGCTTCCTATACAGCCCATCTTGCCCCCAAATTCATGATCCTCGGCCTCTAGAGTGTTGAGATTACAGGTTTATATCACCATGTATAATTCCTTAGGCTCCTTTGATATTGTTAGTGTTTCAAGACTATTTTATTTTTATTGATTTAAGAGCAAGTCATCTGTAGTTTTTTCATAAGAATTCATGAAGTTGTTAAATATCTATTTCTTGGGGGAAATTATTAAGAAAGAGTCCTTATTTTTTTTCCCTTAAATGTGTGGTTAAATGGAATACTTCCTCAAGACATTTTGTACCAAATAAGAAACATAAGATTAAATATCTAACATAGGGTCTGGGGAAGATGGTTCAGTGTTTTGTACAAGCACGTGTGTAGTTGGAATTTTCTTTGGTCCACCAACCAGCTCCCAAATAAAGACACAGACACTTATAATTAATTTATGATTGCTCAGCCTTAATTTAGGCTTATCCTACTAACTCCCTTAATTTAATTTAATCTGTTTCTATTCATCTACAGTTTGCCTTGGGGCTTTTTACCTTTCTTTCATTCTGTATGTCCTACTTTCCTGCTTCCTCCATATCTGTCTGGCTGACCTCTGGCGTCTCTCTGGTGTCTCTTTTGCTTTCTTCCCTGAGCCTAAATTCCTCCTCCTAATTACTCTCCTGTTCAGAAGTCCTGCCATACCTCCTCCCTTGCTACTGGCCATTCAGCTTTTTATTAGACCAATCAGGCGCCTTAGGCAGGCAAGGTAAAACTGCAACACAACTTTACATAATTAAACAAATGCAAAACATCTTTACATAGTTAAACAAATATTCCACAACATAAAAAAATGAAACATATCTTTACATAGTTAGACAAATATTCTGCAACATAAACAAATGTAAACATCTTTACATAGTTAAACACATGCAACACATCTCTGCATATTCAAACAAATATTCTGCAACACACTTGTACAAGCATGAGGTTCAGTCCAGAAACCCACTTACACGCTGGGTGAGCACAGCAGCCTTCCTATAATTCTAGTCTCAGGAGGCAGAGACAGGGACTCTCCAAGGCAAGCTGGCTAGCAAGACTAGCCGTATCAGTGATCTTTGGGTTTGATTGAGAGATCCTGCTTCAATGAATAAGATGGAAGAATGGTTGAAGATGATTCCCAACCTCAGGACTCCACAGGCACACACAACCATGTGCATGTGCACCCACACAAGTGTGCCCACACATGAAAAAGCTTGCATATTCACATGTATCTCTCTCTCTCTCACTCTCTCTCACACACACAAATGAAAAAANAACAACCATAAACTTGTTCATAAACCTGCTTTCCAAAATATGCATAAAGGCATCTTTCAATGTTTTCAATTTTCCTGAAATGTAGCAATGATATAGAATAAGCCATTCTATGAACTGGGAAGATTGCTATGCAAGAAAACCATTCATTAAGCATATTGGAGTTGNCAGTCCTTAGGATACATCTAAGATAGTTCTGAGAGGAATATTTATAGATCTAAATGTGTAGATTTACAAGCCAGAAAGACCTCATATAAATGCGTAAGTTATATGTCTCCAGGTCTTAGAAAAATAAAAACAAACTGAATCCAAAAGCAATGGACAGTAAGTAATAATAAATATCTAGGTAGACATTAATGAAGTGAAAACTAAAAGAATAAGACACAGACTCAACCAAACTCTTAAATAGTTAGTTCTCTTAAAATGTAATTAAAGTAAGGAAAAGGAAGAGAAGATCCAAATTAATAAATTTAGAATTAAAAAGGGACAGGCAACAACAAATACTGAGAAAATGCAGAGGGTCCAGTAGGGGAATACTTTAAATGTTTGTAGTTTGGAAAATCTAAAAGAAATGGAAAAACTCTAGATACACATTGAAAAAATTTTAAGAAATAAAAGAATAGAGAGAGGGAGAGAGAGATACAAAAATGCCCAAGGGTAATCACCAGAACCTATCACTGAATTAACATTCTCAATTCCTACTTAACAGTGATGGCTCCCAAGTAACTTTTATTTATCTTTGTGTAAGTCTGTGTTCTAAATATCTAGTGTGTCTGGCTTCTGAATATGAGGTCATCAAGGAGAGACCAGCTGCCTCCCCAGTCAGATGGGAGAGTTCAAAGGTCACCAGTGGGACTTCAGTAGGAACATCCATAACACTTCAATCATGATAAATAGAACTTATGTGTTATCTTGCGTTTTGTGAAGCAGAAGCTGAAATAACAATGTTGCAGGCACTGGGAAATACTTTCTAGCTAGTGGACAGCCCTCTCTTAGTACTGAATGTCTTCTTGAGTTTGACATACTGACTGACACTCTGCTCTGGTCTGTCTTCTCACAGCTTATATCTCATTTGGCATGTGACAGCTTGAGTGTGATTGCTTGCCTGAGGGTTCATGTGCTGAATGATTCTTTCCTCGGCTACAGGCTATTCTGGGAGGTGGCAGAAACTCTAGGATGTAGAACCTATTGAAGGAACTAGGTCACTGGAGGTGTGAATTTGAGATACATCTCCTCCTACCCTTTTGTGTTGACCTCTTTGCTTCCTGCTGCCACATTTTCCTGCATTGACAACCTGCTACTCTGTGTCCCAGGAACAAAGCCAGTTAATCTGTGCACTGAAACCATGAACTAAAATAATTGTTTGTTCCCTTTGTTTGTTCCCTTTATTTCTGTTGGGTATTTGTCATAGCAATTGGAAAAAAATCTAACACATCGCTTTTTTTTCTGAGACAAGTTCCCATCATGTAGCCTAGGCTAGCCTCAGATTCAAATCNTCCTGCCTCAGCCTCCTGAGTGCTGGGGTTACAGGCATGAGCCACCACAACCCCACTCACTGCTGAAGTTTCTAAAGCACTTTCTGGCTTCCTGTTGCCAAGAGCAATCTTGAAAGACAGTGGGGCACAACATCCAGGGCTGACAGGCAGGAAACCTGTGTTCTAGATTCTATGGATACACAGAAAATTTAAACTCTTTTGAATTTCTCTTGTCTTATTTTCAAAATAGGGAAGGTTGTTTTTCCAGGTTTACATTTTAAAAAAATTACTTTTTGAGATTATAATTATATAATTTCCCTCTTTTCTTTTCTCCCTCAAAACCCTCCCATATGCTTTTCATTGTTCTCTTTCAAATTTGTGGCCTTTTAAAAAATTAATTGTTGAACATATATCCCTNAATGCATTAATAAAACTTGCTCAGTCTGAATAATGTTACTTGTNTGTACATTTTTCAGGGCCGATCATTTAGTATTGGATAAGTAACTGGGTGCTCTTCCCTGGGGAAGAGTATTTCTCCCACTTCCAATATTCCTTAGTGGCCTATAGTTCTTTGTGTACAGCTGAGGCCTCTTGAGCCTTCCCCCACCCACGTTAGCATGTCCATGGATGTCATTTTTATTCAGGTCATGTTGCTGAGACTTCTAAGGTGTAGCTTCTGACATTCCTAGGAGACACAATCTCACAATTTCCTGGTCCTCTGTCTCTTACAGTCTTTTTGCCCCTTCTTCCACAGTTATCCCAGAGCCTTAGGTGCAGGGGTTATGTTGGAGAGTATCAGCTGGGATGAGGCTCCACAACTCTGCATTTGATTGGTTGTCATTTTCTGTGATAGTCTCCCTCTGTTGCAAAGAGAAGTTTGCTTGATGGGGGTGAGGATTATATTTACTTGTGGATATAAGGACAAATATTTAGAATGTAGTTAGGGATTATACTGGTTTAGTAAAGTGGAGGTTGAAAGTTCTCCACAAATTATAAACCATGACTTCACCAGCCCGGGATAGTTAACTAGCTTTCCAGTACCAGGCATGATTTCCCTCTTATTGAGTGAGTCTGAAGGGCCTTAAGAACAATTATTGAGCTATTGGTTATGGCCAAGGTATGTTTGCGTGCCACTACTTCACCCTTAGGATTACTATGCTACGCTGGTCATTGTTGTGATTCATATGGAACTACAAAAGACCCTGGATAGCAAAACAATTCTGAGCAAAAAGAATAGTGCTGGAGGAATTACTATTCCAAATCTCAAGATATATTTCAGAATCATTGCTATCATTCAGACCCACTTCTTGGAATCCTGACCAATAAGCAGATAATACCCTGGCCCACCCAGCATCCTGACACCCCTCCCCTTCACTCTCTCTATTCCCATGAGGTGTGCACCTGCTCTCTATCTCTCCCTCCCTCCCTCCTTCTCTCCCTTTCACCTTCCCTTCCTTCCCTTCTCCTTTCTCCCCAATAAAACTTTCCACCTGGATGCTGCGTCTGCACGGTGTGAGTAACTTTCCACGGTGCCCCCTTGACCGCCGCCTGCATGGTGTGTCTTTCTCGAGGCTCCCACCGCCGTGACTGCCATGTGCCATTTTATCATTGGTGCTATGTGACTCAGCAGAGGCCCTCCTAGTGCTTTCTCCTGCCTACAGGCAGCCTGAGACACGCTGGGATTTCTGGAACCTTCAACACCATCATAATCGGTATGCCTCCCTTTTAGCCACTTCCGATAAGTGAGAATTCATCTCATCTCGACTGTGATCTCTCGCCTCTTGGCCCTGTTCATAAGTCTCCGTATCAAGCAACCATGTGTCCCTAGGGCTTAGTTGCCCTCTGGCCGTTGTNCTTTGAAGAAATATTGCAGCAGCCTGTGCCGTCTTGCTTGTACCTCAGCTTCCTTTGGCCCGAATCTCTCAGCAGTTTGTGCCCTCTGCCTCACTCATGGGAAATTAGTTAGATCCAAGGATTCTTGGGCTATGCACTCCTGTTCCTTCCTCCCTCCTTCCTGCCCGCGGCAGCTGCTGCTAAATGGCCACTCATGGCTCATGGTGCCGGGATGGGCCACGTGGAGCCGCTGCCCCCAGCTGCCCACCCTTGGCTGCTGCTCCTGTTGCGGCCACTTGATGTCTCCCTTGTCTTCTGCCCCTTCCTGGCTTTCTCCCACCCTGTTGTCTCTCAGTCTATGCCTACAGACATGTAAATTCTTACCTTTGGATTTTTAATTCGGTCACCCGACATTTCCTAGGAAGTTTTATCTGTCGTTCTGTTAAAAAGGTTTATTTCGTATGTGCAGATGGAAATGTGTNACTGATGTGGCTACATGAATGTGTTTCTGACTGACTTTTGAATGCTTGAGTTTATGTGTTCCATATATGTTCTGTATGTCTTGGGGAAAAAAAACCCACATGACCACAGGGTAAGATGCCATCTTGACTAAGGTCAAAGACAGACAGGTCATATGGCTCTGTTACCATATTTGATAAGGGCAATCACGTGGTTAGGCGTCATCTTGACTGAGGTCAAAGACAGGTCATTTGGCTTTATTGCCATCTTTAATGTGGTCGGAGCCTGCCTCTCCCAACTCCCTGACCCGATGCGGTCTTTCACTCTTTTACTCTTTCACTGTCAAACCTCTTGTGCTAATTCTGTCGCCCACGGCAGAATTTTAGTCCATCCGGGTTGCCCACTTCACACCAGGACCTCGCTCGCCTGTGGCAGATCTGCCCCCTCCCATCAGGTCTGCTTTCTGAATCACCCTCTTAAACTTATAACAAATTTGCTTTCTTGCTCACCTGACAGCTTTACAGTTTGCTACAACGTGTGTGTCAGAGATGAGGAGTCCAGCTCCATCCTGCTCAGCACACACTGGTCTTTCCTCTTATATCTCTATGTATATGCATGTGACTTGGATTTAACCCTATATGTGTGAATGTATGCTAGCTTTAATCTGCCTGTATGTATATATAACTCTGTATATACATGGTCTATGTGAACATTCTTTACCTTAAGATTTATNAATTTATTTTATTAATTTTCTTCTCTGTTAGCATTCTGTTTTCTGTTTTGTAAAAATGATATTTTTTATTTTGTTTCCATTATCTCTGTATTCACTGGCACAGTTCCATCAGCAGAAGCTCTTTTGCTGACTGGTAGTCAGGACTTTGTGTCCAGTATTCTTGGGCCTATGGTTGTCACACTGTTCATAGCAGTTCATTGTTGGAACATTGGTCAATCTGTGTTCATTGGAGCAACTGTTACCACACAGTCTATGGGTTGCATTGTTGACACTGATTTCATGGCAAACCTCTCCTAATTTATTACACATTATATGTCTTGACTTACTAGGGGCTTCTTTTCTGAGACTCTGGTGGTATTCATTTTAAGATGCATTTTAAGATTCTGGTAAGGACTTNCTTGGCTCTGCTGGAGGAATGATAGTTGCTGTTTTCATGGGAGAATCTTTGTTTCATGTTACATTCCGTGTCTTTTGAGAGAGAAAGAAGAAAGACAGATGGCTGAACAAAAGGAGAAATGAGGCAACTGGTGATTAAAGGATCCATCCCTTGTTGTTTCTGGTTATGAGAAAATGGTGCTGACTGGGAGATCCAAGAATCAAGATTGTGATGTGTTACAGATTTTCCATTCTGAACTGCATCTGCTACATTCATCCTACCAGGATTAAAAGGTCCTACTCCAGTCTTGGTAATTGAGATGTTTTCCTTATTTCTGCCAAATGCTTCAACATATTGGCACTAAGACTATGGGCCTAAANGTTCCAAGTAAGTTCATAAATTTTAACTCTTGTCTATATCTGCCTCATGAGGCTTCCATTTGGCTGGCTGACACATCCAGGCATCAGCTTTGACTTCAACCTGTGAGCCATGGACTTATTGAAAGCTGATATGGACCAAGCCAGCCGTGAATGCTCCCTGTTTCCAGTTGNATCAAATCAGATGCTTCTGATTAATACCCCACTGCCTAAACTCCCTCCCTACCGCTGACTAGCCTTTCAGCCTTCCTGGGATCTGACCATCAACTCACCATTTCAGCTTGAAGTGGTTATAGAAGAGAATACGTCATCCTATGCTCCCTGCTCCCAAAACTGGCTAAAAGGCTAAGTTAAAGGTAAACCCCCTGGCATAGGGGACAAAATGGCTACTTAATGCCCATTGATACACCAGGGAACAACCCAAAATTGTCAGTTGATAGATTTATTAACTAAAATGGTTCTGCAATAAGATAAGACACTTGACCTTATGTAGAACCAAAGAGGTATTATATGACCTTAAGAAATTATTATTTCTATATAAATCATTCAGGATTATAATCTGGCTGTACCCAAAGATCAGATCCTTAAAAATGGTAATAGATGCAGATATTGCTGCCAATGGCTTAAAATATGTCTCTCCTTACTCAAGGTCTATTCAGGCTTAAGAATGTAAGCCTCCTTGTCCTTACTAATTTTGTTAAGCTGTAACTAACTGGGAAAAGTATATGTCCATATTTAATTTATATATGCTCTCAAAGTTAAGACACATTTAGAAAAATTGTTCTCCTCTCCAGCTGAAATAGTTCTCCATAATAGAAGGGGCCTTGACCTAAAATATGTTCAATTAGTCTCCCTGGTTACCATTCCTTCAACAAGGGGACATATGCAAGGTCTTAGAAAAGCAATGCTGTTTTTATGTCAGCTGCTCAAGGGTCATTGGAAATTCCATGGCCCTGCTGAAAAAGTGGATCCATATATCTCTCNAAATTGAGCCTAAATAACATTTGATTTTGTTCCCCCGACCTCATCATGATATAGATAGCCATATGGCAGGCAATCATCTTTTTACTGAGATTTACTAAGGTTAAAAAATACATTTAGTCCTAATGAGCTCTCTGTTTATTTTATTTCCTTGTAAAGAAACAACAAGCCTCAAATATCTTAGATTGGTATGAAATTTATCTGTTCAGATTAACAAAATAACTTAGAGATTTACACCTATGTCTTTGCCAAGTATACAACACCAAGCTTCTGGAGACTTTAAATAAATGATGGCATATGTTTGATAAATAAGATAAATATTTGATAAATATATACATTTTGTAATGGAGTTTCTGGCCTCCCAAGAGGGTTCTTTTCCCAGAGTTGGGCCACAACCCAACTCACCAGCCCCNTTTTCCATTCCCATTTGANTCTAGGATCTTTCCCCTGTCACTCACTCTTCTTTGCCTTCTCAGGAGACAGTAAGTCCTAGTCTTATGAAAGCTGCTAATATATTGAAGACTGTTGGGGAATACAGGTTGAGAGTCAGTCATTCATACCTAATAGACAGTCCTCAAATGCTCAGAGATCTCCAGAATATGGTATTTAAAATGTTGATCAAAAAGCTTATTATGTCAGATAGAGACTCCCAGATCCTAGCAGTGACCCAAGGTCTCTGAAGAAGGTTACAAGGCATCATGATGTCTCCATCTGCATTATGGCAACACTGACCTCTGGGCAAGATGCCCTAATGTGACACCTGCCACTAGGACCCAGCTCAGACTGTGGACAAGCAGCAGAACATTGGAGAATTGATTGCACCCCTTTGTCTAGACAAAGTAAGATCAGTCTTCCATATGTCCCTATTCCATGAGAAAAACTCCCACCTTATGGGTTTAGCAGCCAAAGATTGATGCTGTTTGATACTTCTGCCTCCAACAATGTGGAGATCTGGGTATGGCTAACTGGGTTGGACTTGTCCCTGTCATTTTTAATAGATTCAGAAGCTGCTTGGTCTGCACTCAGGTATAATTTATCCTTCTCGGATCTCTGATGCCATTTGATGACCAGGCTTGGCTTCTCAGTTCTCTATATAAAATTGGCAGGCCTCATTCTCTTAGGGCTAACACTGCTTTCAATATCTTCTGGTGAATTAGATAAAAAGAAACAGCTTTAAGGTTTGTTTATATGAAGATAGGAAAGCTGTCTCACTTCTGTTCATTTTCTTATCCTTAGATGTGATGTTTGCCAGTTTTAACAGCTATCTTCCCCAACTCCAAGTGGACTTTACTGGTCCGAGCTTTTAGAGACAGGCTAGCATTGGAGAAGGTAGGGAAGCCTCCCTCCTCCTTCTTCACTCACTCAATCACTTCCATTCAGTAAATTTCCTCTGGTTATAGAGTTAAAGATATGTTTAATTAGGCTGAAACCACACCCTAAGAAATGTTCACACTTATTAACCCAAAGCTGTAGCTTTTGCTATGACACCAAGATGTAAATCTGTTTCAGTTGCTTTACAGATACTTACAGGTCCCTGTACAGACCCACCCCTCCTGCCAGACTCGTGCCAAGGCCAATCTACAGGGGGTCCTCCAGATATGCCACCCCTGCACCAGCTCCAAGGATGCCAACCACCAACCAGGCGAATACTGACAGGTTAACTTCACCTACATGCCCACTCATAAAAACTCTGTTATCTCCTAATTTGTTGACACTTTTACANGAAGAATAGAGACATTTCCCACTTCCAGAAAAACAGCAGATGTAATGGCTCTTGTACTCCTGACTTGGCATGTCATTCCTCCAAGCTCCTGGTACCACCACTCCAGACTAAGGCATATCTGCTCTTTCGTCTGGCTCATTCACTCTTGCCTCTTCTGTACAACCAGGGCACTTTTCCATTCCATTCTTTCTGGCAGTTATTACTTTTCCCATGACTAGCCCTGATGGCCCATGATAACAATCTATTTTTTTTCTCCTAGCAATATGCCTTCTCAACTCCCTCAAGGAACAGATACCTGAGATCTCCACAATGACAGCTAACTGATGCTTCTTCACTCACATCTCCAGTTGTGTGTGACCCCGACTCTGAACTTCCCTCTCCCACTTTGTCCCCTGTCAGCAGGAAACAGTCTCAAGAATTCAGCTCCCTCATTCCCTCCACTTGCTATCCGTAACTCACTTCTTTATAATAATCAAAAAGAGAGGAATGTTAGCATTCGGACCCACTTCTTGGAATCCTGACCAAAAGCAGGTAATACCCTGGCCCGCCCAGCATCCTGATGCCATCCTAAGTTTATTTTAAGAAAGAACNCCTCCCCCTTAACACTCTCTTCTTCCTTCCTCTCTATTCAAATGAGGTGTATACCTCCTCTCTCTCTCTCTCCCTCCCTTCCTCCTTCCCTTCCCTTCTCCCTTCCCCCAATAAAACTGTCCACATGGATGCTGTGTCTGTATGGTCTAACTTTCCGCCCGCATGGTGTCTTGCCCATGGCTCCCACCCGCCATGACTGCCGAATGCCGTTTTAACAGTTAAGGTAAAAAAAAAATATTGTCCTTGCACAAAAATAGATATGTAGTCTATGGAACAAAATAGAAAACTCAATCAGAGTACACATAACTTCAGTCATTTAATATTTGACAAAGATGCCAAAGACCTATGCTGGAGAAAAGTAAGCATCTTCAACAAATGGTGTTGGGAAAACTGGATGTGCACATTCAGAAGAATAAAATTAGACTTGTAGCTATCACTTTGTTAAAAAACTAGCTCCAAACGGATCAAAGACCTAAATGTGAACCTGAAACACTGAAACTGCTAGAAGAAAACACGGGTAGTGCTGTATGTGGTGTGGGTGACACGGGCAGTGCTGTATGTGGTGTGGGTGACACGGGTAGTGCTGTATGTGGTGTGGGTGAAGGAAACACCGGTAGTGCTGTATGTGGTGTGGGTGACACGGGTAGTGCTGTATGTGGTGTGGGTGAAGGAAACACGGG